>QVOA01001894.1:0-20735 GCA_014825685.1 Pseudomyrmex cubaensis
CATACGTATATTCATTAATACACGTATATTTCCGCGTACAACATCTCGCGTAAGGCTCTCATTGACCGAATTTACATATCTTAATTAATAATTTAATTACATTATTAAATTTGCTTAAAAATTTAATAAGCGCAAAAAAGCTTATAAGAGACAATATTTTTCTTAAAAACAAGCAAATTTGATACTCAAATAATATAAAAAAAAAATAGCGCGACGTTTTGTCGTGCTCATTATTTTTAAAACAACTTGTATAATAAAATAAAATATTTTTATTTCATTACTTTTATATTAAAAACACGCTAAAGAGAGTGAATAAAACAATAAATATTAAACTAGACTTTATATTAAAAATACATATTGATGCATTGGAGATGCCGAGGGGTTTGCTTCAGCTATGCGTGCGTGCGAAGGGAAAATAAAAGGTTCGCCGGTTAATGGCAAACTAATTTTCGTAAATATCAGGGAAATGTCAGAAGCCTGACGCGTGGGTTGTGCTGCTCTGCTAATTTAATCGTGCCGCAGGGGTAATTTCTAAATATTTCACAAGCGTTTTTCTCTGCAAGTTTACTTTTTTATCTCGCAATTTTCGCGAGTTTCTCGAAATCAAATTGTGCATGTGAACAAAAAAAAGTTCTTACATGTTCCTCATAATCTTTTTAATCGTCATTTGTACGGCAATAATGATAGTTTTAAAAGCAGCGGGGAGTTAAGAAAGTTTAAAAGTCGAATAAGAGAAAAGTGAATTTTTTAGTTTTTATTAACGACCTTAAAACTGTTTTGGAATTAGAAAAGTTAGGCGGCAAAAGTTTAACAATTGTTTAGAATTTTTTTTTCTCCCTGCGAGAAAACCTATTCTCGTTGATTTGCTTTGGTGAGAAAAAAGTTTTCTAATATTTGGGAACAAACTGTGCAATACATATATTTAACGGCTGTTTTCTCGACGCGTGCGCGAGCGTTATATATTAATGTGAGCGTTTTATATTAATGCGAACGCGTAAACAACAGGTGTCACATGTAGTTTGTCTCCGATGTACCGTCGCATAATCATCAGAGATCCTTTGCGATAACGTTATTAAACCAACCATGATCAACTTATCTTATTGATTGAAAAGGAAATACGTATAGCCGTGTTACTCGATGCACTTTCTAACAACCTAAATGTCATCTTCTTCTAATTATAAAAATTTATTACTTTGAACGCAAGAAACCAACTGTCTTCGGTCATCAACAACGTAATGGACTAATTAGATTAAATTGTGCAAAAAACATTTTAAGTGATCTCAAAGCGTTTGTAAAGCAGTAAAACAGCTCGCAAAACACTTGAATATATTTTTTGTTTCTTGTGTGTATCAAAACCTAATTCATAAAGATTGTGCGATATTATATGAAAAGTTTTCCATTAAAAGTTTCTCGAAACTTTTTTAATTTACGTAAAATTACATATTTACTTTTTAAAACTAAAACACAGGTATTCGAGGCACACGCACGCGCTCTTAATTCTTAATTCTCCGATTTTAATCACCAATTTAATTCCCCGTTTCAAAAACGTTTTTTTTTTTTTTTTTCAGATTTCGCTATGTATAAGTAATAAATTACAACACATTTTTTTCCCGCATATGCGGCCGGCTTTGCCCCGCGCTGAGAATAACTCAAAACCGAGTGACGTCAAGTGATAAAACGGAACTGCGTGGGTTGATTTCCATGTACATGGTTTTCCCGCAAGTCTGCCTCTGTTCTCTGTAAGTTTAGCATCTCTCGGGGTAGAAAGCCAATGTCTCCTCGACGACGACGACGACGACGACGACTAGGACGACAACGTTGACTTTGATAGTGGCAAACACCCTGTACTATTTGTTCCCTCTATTTGACAATTTTATCTGCACCGTAAAACGACGGGGAGAATTATCGCTCCGCTAAAGTTAGAAAAAGCGATATCTCCGAGAGACGTAGCGTCAATATTAATCGCATGGACTAAAATCTTTTCAAGTCGTTGCGACACCGCTGCGACTTTTCGATGTGGCTTAAAAATTCGAGCGAACACATCTTAAACAAACAGAACACATCTTAAACAAACAGAAGAATAAATTACAAACAGCAAATAAGAAAACGATCAAATAATGTAACAGACATACATGATCAAAATTTTCAGTAGTAAAAACAAACAACAATGTTGTCGGACAATGTTGTCGAAGTCGTTAAGAAGTTTTATTATTGCCAACTCTGCTCGGTTTTGCAAATGAATGTATTCTTGTGCGCAAAATCGTGAGGAAGAAACAGTTTAAGAGCATTGACCGGGTTATCCTGCGAGGATCGCAGCTGACGGTCTCACGCTGTGAGTTTCCGCATAAGCGACTCTCGGCGGAAGGCGCTTCCGCACTTCCGCATTCCCGAAGAAAAAACGCGCCTAGCAAAGACGTCAGCTCGGGCGTGGGCGGGTGAGTGGGTGGATTTCCGAATGTTTTTCCGCAACGCACGCCGTGGTTGTCTCACGCAGGAATTGTCCAACCCTTAAAAAAAACGGGAGCTCTCGATCTGTCTCATCACTTTCTCAGCTCGGCTGTCGTTTAATTCGCGTCTCTCTGATCTTTTTAGTTCGCTTGCTTCAGGACACAAGGAAAGAACGCGATATGTAAGGAATAACAATATGAAGAAGTAGAAAAGATACAGACTGTACAGTGTGATACTCTGGCTGCAGTGTATCATGACAAGGAATAAGAAAGGAGAAAGAAAGAAACATTGTAGGAGGGTAAGATAGGGCGAAAGTGTGGATGAAACAGAAGCTGGAAGAACGAGAGAGAAAATAGGAATGCGCGCATGAGGAATGAGAGAGAGAGAGAGAGAGAGAGAGAGAGAGAGAGAGAGAGAGAAGATAAGAGCAACAGAGAAAGAACGCGCGTTGACGAAGAGCAACTGAGAAGTGTTCACGGAGGGCGAGCAAGAAGCAGAGAGAGAAGTAGAGGGTAGTGCAGGCCAGACGAGGGAGAGAGAAAGAGAGGTGGCACGCGCAATGCGGGTATTGATTCACGGCGGCGGCGGCGGCGGTAGCGGCGGTGGTGGCGGCGGCGGCAGCCAGCCAGCCTGAAACACACGACCGCGCCGAGGTGACTCGACTCTGCGACTCGATTCATCGTTTCGATTCGAGACGAGGAAAGATCGAGTCATTAACGAAACCGGAAAAAAAAAAAAGAAAAGAAGAGAGAAGGAAACGGACGAGGACCGTGTCGATCGGACGACGTCACGAATTGTTCGTCGTTCTGAAACCGCCTCAAATATAGCCTCCAAAAATGGCATATCCAGTACCGATTCGGCAACGCGACGACAATCGATATTGAAAACTCACATCAACTCGACGCAGGTTTCCGCAAAAAAAAAAAAAATACCTTTATTCTAATTCGATATTTTTTTACGACACGCGGTATGCAAGTCGAGTTTGTCGTGCAGAAAAAAAATAAAACATTATTCTTGAAGCATCTTTCTTTACATTGAAGACCGTTCGTTATCACACAGTCGCTTTTGTACAGCGTTGCAAGGCGCATAATTAGACGAACTGTAGCAATGTAAAAATCGTGAAAAGTGGCGTGTGTCTGAAAGCGTACGGGGGGTAGGTCCGGGTTTTCAGGGTTAGTACCGATCAGGGTTAGATGGTATCGTTCCGGGGCTTTTGCACGCGCCTAACATGGCCGGGGATACTCTGGCAATGCGTAGGATTTGGGATCGCCGTGCGACTTCTGCTAGAGAAGTCAGGTTTTTTCAAGCGCGATGTGCGCCTGATGCGGCGGTACAGAATATCCATAACGTAATAACGACAAAAACATATCTCGCAGAAGGTTTTCATTTACAGAAAAAAAAAAATTGTTTTGAACGTGAAACAAAAATGGCGAGATACTTTTCCGCGATATACGAGAAAAATAAATTTCGTTATTTAAACTTATGATGCAAAATAAAAGTTAATAACAAATTAATACGCGTGCCATATATTCTAAAATTATGCTCTAAAAATATATAACTGTGTTGTAACTATTCCAAAAATATAACCGTCCAAGATAATCCCAAGACAGAGTGAATGCGATAAAATGCACGTAATATTAAACGTATTCGTACGTGGTTGTGCATGTGTATGTGCGTGCAATCTCTAATACGATATTCTGATTCAGCCCAGATTTGGCGAATTTCACACTATGTCGCGAGCACTCGAGGCGGCATCGATTGACGCTCGTTAATAAAATCTGTCAGTCAGGAGGGAAGAAGGAGGGGACATCGATCCGTCAGCGACAGAGAAGACAACGCGGAATCGAGCGTGATAAATAAAGGAGGGTGGCTCTTCGGATCGGCGCGGCGCGGCGCGGCGCTCGAATAGGTACGTCCCTTAATAGCAAAGGTCGAGAACCTTGTCGAGTTGACTCGCGGGATAGCGCGCAGACCTACTTCCACGTAACGTCGATTCCTTTTATTGATTCTATTTTTGCGAGAAACCGAGAGAGAGACAGAAAGACAGAGAAAGAGAGAGAGAGAGAAGTTGAGTTTCGAGAACGCTCATCCGATTGCCGGTCGTGTCGCGATTAGAATCATCGATATGAGACCCTTTATCGAAAAATGAATTGTACGTAGAAATATACAAATAAAAACCAACTCGAAATACAACAAGTATCGTGAGAGTATATCTAGACTGTCCGGATTTTGGACGATATATTGTTGAATGTGAAATACTTCCATTAGAGAAAAAATAGGACAGTTATTTCTACATAATATGGCCGATTACTCGAATCGCAATCGTACGGGTACATAAAACAGAATGAACGTCGAAGAGAGATAACAAAAGAGAGAAATAGATATTAATTTATATCGAATGGAGACTAGACAAGCGGTGATACCGCCGACGAATTACACGATCACGTAAATAGCATTTTTTTCTCCAATAGAATAATGTCAACGCGGATAATAAGAATCATGAGATACATGCGGAGCGTATAAAGTAACAAGAGAGCGTAACAAGCAAGAATGTCAGAAAAAGGTTACGGACGTTCGCACAAGACGCGAGAGATAAAAAAAAAAAAAAAAAAGAAATTATTCCGTCGCGCGCAAGGATGAATCGTAAATCTTATCGCGGAGATAAAAAGCGCGTATTGGCAGTTTGCCGATTTGATATTCATGAGATAGGGTAAGATGACCGACGTGCTCATTTCGAAAATAGAAAAAGCGCTTCTCAAATCTGCGTTTCTCGAGAGGATGCAAGAAACACGACGAAAATATAGGAAGGAACGTCGCGAAAACGATGGCCGACGGACAGAGAGAAAGAGAGAGAGATCGTAATTAGATTCGCTGGTGAACGGCCGGCGACAGCCCCGCGTTGCTGGAAATAGAAAGTAACGGCCAAACAATCGAAGAGTAATCGATAGCGTGTAAAGCCGAACGGAACGAGCGGACGGCCGCGAGGGGAGTACAGACACCTCGCTACATTAGACTTTAATTCGGCCGCAGTAGTGCATGACCTGATATGGCCAGACGCAGCTCTCATCTGGCACCATCTCCCGACGTGACCGAAGGCTCGGTTTATCATTGGCAGATAAATTCAGAAGATCAATTCGCAAACTTATTGAGAGAGAACACAACAATTGTTATCGCATGTTAACTTTTATCTTGTTATATAAATATATATTATATATTTTGCAGGATTAATATAAATATTTTATATATTTATATTGTCTTTTTATATTTTTCTATTATTCTTTTGAGCGTTTATAGATTAAAAAAAAATTATTTAACGAATTGTAAGTCTTTCTATAAAGATAATTTTAAAATGTAAGTGTTTTAAAATTCACAAAATACACTAAGAGACTTCGATTTTCGCAAAAAATTATAAGTTTTTAATTCAGTTGCTTTTGATTATGATGTATCGATACTGATTCGGCGGGTGATATGTAGTTATCAAATATATACGGATGTTATCTATCAGGGTACAGCATGGAGAAGTGCGAACCCTCTTACCGACGCTTGCTTGGGGGTGAAAATAGGGGGAGTGAAAAATATTACCGACAGTTGCCACTGATCGAAACCTACTGCAGTGAATCCTGCTTTATCACGGTACACAATATTGTACCATTTGATACCCCTTATCAATGTTATCTATATACAACTGAAGCTGTACCGACATCGAGTCGGTACGGCGATAAAAGGGGGTTGAAACGATGTCGGTAACGCAGATTGCGCTGATATCACGAACTACCCCCTCTTTTCTAGTTGTGACACAGTTGTGCAAATGCTTTCATAAAATTATGAATGTTTATTTGCTAAAAGATTAAATAAAAGTGGCAATATATTAAAACTCACATAATATCGCCAAGCTTGAGTCGTGTCTGTATGAGGGCACAGCTCTTGTGATCGCTGGTGGTAACGGCCCTCCTTCGTCTGGCGGCATACTTGGGCACCGGTTCCTGCGTCGTCTCGCCGTCGATCGCATTTCCCCCCGATGTGGTCGCGCCATAACCAGAAAGACCCACTCGCATAAGCGGAATGCTGCCACGTCGACGTGTAGACACGTGTCGACCACCCACACTACCCAGCATCCTGAAAAGCACAAAAGTCGATTGAATAAAAACGTCGAATACATCAGCGTATAATTACATAAAAAAACAAAAAAAACTAAGACTAGAATTGTCGCGCCCATTTTGATACAAACTAAAAATCAAAAACTTAAATAATTAAAATGCCGAATGTTAATTATTTAATTGTTGGATTCAACATTTTACAAGTCCGAAGACGTTCTCTATATTTCAAATTCAAAACGACCGCGTCAAAAAAAAAAAAAAAAAAAAAAGCATCGTAGAAATCCAGTTGAATGTTCTTTCGTTAATTAGGTTACGTTGACTGGCCTAATCTCGGCGCATCAGTGACGGCCGGCAGTCACGCGATCGAGCACTAGTGCTCGTCTATTCTGACTCGCGCACGAACCATTAATAGTCCTTTTTTTTTCTTTCTCTTAATGCCTGTTAGCAATGCCTGTCTGATTCTTATCGATGAGGATCGATAAGAAAATGTCGGTTATGCGTTTCGCGTAAAGAAGAAAAAAAAGGTGTAATAATTTTCCATAACGCGATGTATCCTACATGACAGAAAGTCTTTAATTTACAACACACTTTTGTGCAAGAGCAACGTTGAAGGTAAGACGGGGGCAGAAGCACATGCGCATGAAATATTCTATTAATTACTCGGCGCGCCATATATATTGGATCCTCCTTGATCCCTTTCGTGGCTTTTCAAACGTCACGAGCTCGACTCTCTTTTTTTCATTCGTGCTTCTCTTCATTTCCTGAAAGCGTCCGTCGCGGGGCTGAAACGACGGAAAATAAAGCTCCACCATGCTATCTAGATACTGCGAAATCCGATTAATCATCATTCAAATGCGACGTTCCGCTATGAGTTTATTGCCCTCGGACGAAGGAGATCGGAAACGCGTCAGGTTTGCGAATCCACCATATGAATAGAACATATGTACAAGAGAAGTCACTAAGGTATGATTTTGTGAAAAATAGAGGGAGAGAAAAAGTGAGAGAAAGAAACGTAAGTTTCCGCGGCAATTAAAATCTTTATATGACAGAGTCCGCAATTATGAGGGTAATAAAAATTCCGCAAAAGAGGAAAAACCTGTTTTCTTTTCCGAGTAATATTTTAACATAACGGTTTTTCACGTGAAAGGAGAAAACACGAGCGCATTATAATCGAGGTTCATAAAATTTCGGCGTAAATAACGTCTGTCTGAATTTTTAGTTGACATCGATTCGATAAACTCTTTTGAAGTGCGATGAAAAATTGAACGACGTAACGAATAATAGATTGCATCATAGCTCGTGAAAAATAACATAGCCATGCGAAAATTTGTTTTACGTATCTGTTGATAAATACCGTCACGCATTTTTCTTAAAATAAAAAACAACGATTGATAAACTCGATTTTTTAAACGAGGTAAATGTACGGCTAATGACGTGCGCGTGCACGCGCGCGTTGTAAATATTCCGAGGCAATGTGCTTTCGAACACACAGATAGAGATTATCCGCGACTCTCGTCGTTGTTTCCTACTCGATATCAAATTCCGGATTGTAATGCGAGTTTTGTTAGGAGTTTCGCCAAGTTTCGCGCCAAACGCATTACACTAAGCCGCGCAGAGCCGTACAGAGATCAGTGTGCATTAAATAAATACTCTCTTCGAATGGAGAATATATATATATACATATATATATGTATATATTGGTTATATAGATTATTTGCTGCATGTTGCGCGCTCCCTAAATTGCAACGTAGCTCAAAGCGCTCGAGGTTTCAAACTAGAAAATTTCGCGTACCTTGAAAACGTTATTTGCCAAACGAGATAGGTATATCGAATTTAGGAGATACTTCTATCTCAACCCATCGAAATAAAATCGCAGTGAAATTTGAACCCGACGAAAGGTAAAATTCCAATGTTTGACTTTTAAATGAATTTGAGATAAAATCTTGAGAAAAATAAAACAGGAGTAAAAATTTGAGAAGAGTTTTCAAGTGCGGAGATGAACTATAATTTTTACAACATTTTGTAAAAGATGTAGAGTCTAGAGAAATCTCGAGTTGAAAAATCTAACTTCAAAATACACTTAATATTTTATATAACGAATTTGTTACATTCTATAACAAATAAATGTATTTTCGTGAAACGATCGGAATGTAATATTCCATCGCCGTCGATTTCTCGCGAATTGAAGCGCGACGGATATTCATCGGCGCGGGCGTTAACACGTCGATTCGTGAGCGATTATTTGCGCGAACGAATTGTTGCCCCCTGTCTTTGTGTCGAATGAACAAAACAGAATTACAATTCCGGTGCTGACTGCACAATCGACAGACACGCTCGCGTTGGCGCAACACATGGCGAACGCGAGATTTCACGCGAACGAATATCACCGATTGCGATATCTCGTCCGTTCATATTTTTTTCAAAATCCGAGATGATCAATTTGCAAATTTTTTACTTCTGAAGAATTGCGGCAGTCCGTCGGGCTCATTTCACATCGTTTCATCAAACCGCCTTCGTTTGTTACATCAGCCATTCTCGGAAAACGAAGCAACATGTGCGCGCAGTAAAAATCGATATAAAACATCTAGACTAGAATGCACTGTCTCACCTCATATACAATATAATTACGCATTGAAAACAACGTAAACAATAATAACACGAACGTTTCAATAACACAGTCCACGTGCGTGTACATTGCAATGTTAAAACTAATCTACCGTGTGTAGATATATCGATATGTATAATTACAAAGCGAGATAATATATTTTCCACGCAGTTTTTTTTATTATGATTACGTATTAGTTCTATCTGTTTGCAGTAATAAAGTAAAGGTGTCGATAATACCAGACTTTTTTTTACAAAAGGGTGATATTAAATAAGCATTTTTATGATCAAATTATTATCAATTATATCAAACGTGAAAGTTGAATTAAACACGCAATTTGTTCGAATATTAACACGCGTTTCTTTTCTATCTCCCCGATTTCACGAAGATTTTTGAAGTTAACGCGAGACATCGAACGCAAAATGTGACGCACCCACGCACAAGCGAATAAAGAATATATAATCCGCTGAAAGCATAGTTTTCCACCGAGGCTTTTCGCGCCGCGTTTCAGTGGCCGAAATTTTAGGGTAGCGCAACCTGTTGCTAGGCACCCCGCTGAGCTCTTATCCCACCCTCGCTCTGTGTTACCCGGCAACCTCCGCGTTACTACCTCTGTCTCTTTCTTTCTCTCATTGTCTTTCTCTTATTTTACCATTTTCATCCACCTGTTTCCGCTCTAACCCTTTGACCTTCCGTCGGGTTTCTCTTCTCTCCCTTTACACGTATATTACACACAGGACGGAATACGCGCTGGAGAATCTTCCACCCTCGACTCTTACATAAACCCCTCCGTCCGCATAAAGCTCTCTTTATTCCGTCTATTGTCTTCTTCAATTGTTTGCTTCTTTGTGTGTATCCTCCCTGTCCTCGCAAATATTCGTCTGAGCGATCTCTCGTTTTGCCTCGATCGTTAATACCGTGCAATTACATCTAGCTCTGTCATTCTTCGAGACGCTTTCTGTTCGCTCTAAAACTGCCGGAATAACAAGATTTTCTACCTTTATACTCGCACAAAGTCTCTTTTATTCTTTTATATCTTGTGCGCACGCGAAAACCTCCGCCGCACTGGTGTTCGTAGTAAAAGTGTAAGAATACATCGTTTTCTTTCTCTCTTTCTGTCTTTCTCTTTCTCTCTCTCTCTCTCTCTCTCTGCACATTTGTGGCGTATACACGATGCAAGAATGATAATACCCACGTTCAACGGAGAACATCCAAACATTTGCAATCGTGTCTGAACATTTTTCGTTCTGGCAATTCGTTTTTACTGCGCTGTACACAGCGCCGCCGACGACACAGAAAATCTAATAAAGAACCAGAAGGATCGGCTGACTTTCTGTAAAATTAGTTTCACTCCGAGACCACCCCTCGTGTCGAGAAACGAGAAAAAGGAGAGTGAAACGGCGTCGGGAAGATTCGTTCGCGACGGTGTCGTCGTGTACGAGGAGTGAGAAAGAAAGGCAAATTTATAAGATCACCGTTAGAACGGAGAAATTTCGACCGCGTTTAATTTTACGCAGGAAGTGTAAAATGCGCGGGGAGAACGTCTTAAATGCGATAAAACAAAAGTTGATCACTTTTATCACTTTTAACGAAACCTTTGCAAATTGAGAAGAAAATAATAGACGTGTCTCGCTCCAAATGTACGATGTAAAAAACTGTTTTACATTTTATATTTTCTAAATTTTTTAAGTTTTTTCATTAAAATGCTTTATTACACGATAAAGCCAAGCGATAAAACTGTTATTATAAATTATGTAACGGCACGAAATAAAAACCAAAAATATTCTTATATATAATACAAAGTATATAATATTTAATAATAATTTATTTAATAATAATATATTTTTCATAATTAATTTTTTTTGCAATGGTTCTTTTAAAATTAATTTAAATAAAATTAGTAATAAATTTCGGTGGTAAGAGCCGTTTGCTAGACGTTTTGCGGATAAATATATTTTAAATATATTTATATATATATATAATATATATTTTTAAGATTGTAAATTCTTACACATTATTTTGAATTGAAATTTTCAATTCTTAAAACCATATAGGATGCTTGCATCTCATATATGAGAATACCCATTTTCCCTTCCCAATTAATTTAAAGAAGTTTTTTATACGCGAAATGCAAATTAAGTATTGCATATTGATTTTTGAAATGCAAATCAAGCATCCGACGTGGTTTTTCGAAGTAAAATTAATTCGAATTAATAAATTGTGTAATAATTTATGCTTAAAACATATTTTGCACGTACATCCAGCGTTTTTCTCAGCTAAAAGCTGTATTATTTCTTCGTTGTTGCTATTTATAAATATTTTAATATACAAACTGATTATCCGAACGCGTGTAACCTTCTTTTCGAGAATTGACGCGAAACACGCAACCAATTGTGAAAATTAATTATCAGCCATATATTTCGGAGAAAATAGCAAACATGTAAGAGCTGTAAAACGTGTCGTTTGTTAAATGTAGCGTATCTTTTATGTCGTATATCTTGAAAAATTTATTTCGTTCTATATGAACCGGCCTGTTATAATAGCTAAGTTCACAGCGATGTAGCGGATAGCGGCACGAAACTCACGTGAAGTCTATATTGCTTGAGTGGAAAGTTTCGATCGACGAACGACGCACAATGACAAGAGGAGGTTGCGTAAATCTTAATGGAACTCTCGCTCATGGAAACACATGACAAACGTAATATTCTTATATGAGAGTCAAATATATAGTATAAAACTGTACATATTAATTTAAGTTAACAATTGGATAAGCGCTCGTGAGAAAACGAAACCGAATATTAGGGCGGATGCGAGCTAAAACACAAAATGTACGTGTGTGTTTTTTAATGAATATAAAACCAATACGATTTTTTTATTTGGATCTTCTTTAGTGCAAAAACTATTGTATACAAAAATACAGGAAATTGACAGCACACAAAACAATTTAAAAAATAATTTAGGTAAGATCCGTCTTATTATTCATTCGTTGTCTTTGAAATTGTTTTGCGCGTGCTGTCAATTTTCTGTTTTCGTATACAATAATTTGTGCATTAAAAAAGATCCAAATAAAGAATATTGATTTTATATTTAATAAAAAAAAAACACATATATATCCTGTGTTTTGGCTCGCATCTGCTCTAATACTTCATCAATTCAGTTTAAATGATATAAAAATTATTTAAAAATATATAAACGTATGAAAACATTCGAATTGCACACCATGAAAGCGCACAATAAAGTATTATTAATAATCTCTTAATTAAAGCTACAACATTTCGAATAAAAAAAATAACGACGAATTCAATATCTCGTGTGAAATAAATGTATGTACTACGTGAGAAATAAATTTCTATAGATATATACACAGAGAGAGAGAGAGATCGAAAACAATCTGCATGCTGACTTCTTTTTTCACTCTCTCTCGATCTCTGCCTGCAGTTTAGCTGATAGTAGTAGGATCTAATTTTCTCTCTTTCTCTCTCTCTCTCTCTTTCTCATGATTATCGCTCTCATTGACTATTAATGGGAAAGGAGGAGACGAGAGATGAGACGAGGGAAAGAAGAAAATCCGTCTTTCGGCTCTGATCCTCTTGTAAGATCCGTTCGTTTATTTCGTCAGACGTCTGCAATCGACTTTGGATGAATAAACTTACGGGAGAGAGTAAAAGAGAGAGAGAGAGAGAAGACAAAAACGGATGACAAAACACGCTGCGATTTCCCGTTACGTTCGTTCTCAACAAGTTTCGTATGGTAATTTTACTACTGCTTTGAACTACACATCGTACGCCTGATGCGCGCGCCTTTGACATGTGTGAAATTTTACACATTTTCTATGTGGATCCTCTACAACGAATAACCGTCTGCCCTTTCATCGACGACGATAGAAGAGTGAAATATGATTATGGAAAATATAATATCGCTCTCTTTGAACATTCCGCGTGCTTTCCTTTGAAAGATAACGCTATACTTTGCACAATTGTAAGGCCGAAGGTCTGTAAAATATATATATATATATACTTATATATATACTTTGCTTACACATATGTATGGCTTATTTTACATCGACCTTCTGTCAGTTTAAAAAATGTCTTATATTAAACATAAATAGTGACAAAACTGAAACTTGAAAAAAAAATAGTTTTAACAAAACCTTTACAAACAAAGCGGATATGCAAAAACATACTATAATTTTTTTTGTTGTAAACGCGGAGGAATCGCTTTAGTTTAAATATATAAAGGTAAAAAGCTGGACGTGGGTGTAAGTTGTCAATAGATTTTTTCTCTCGTATACTAAAAAAAATATATTGCAAAATATACGTTTCGATCGTGCGTCTTTATCAGTTGCTACAATTACAGTTTACAAATTAAATTATCTTATTAAGATTTGTTATATATTGTTTTTTTCATTATTTGATTTATAAATTATTTGTTTTATAACTTAAACAGATTGGACATCAAAGAGTCTCATTTGTTTTTAAAATTATTTTATTATATTTGTTATTATTTTTTATTACGCTTGTTATGTTTATTATGTTTGTTTAGAATTATTTTATTTGTTTGCGAGTCCATTTTAATCACTCTGTGTTGTGCGTTAAAACTTTTTGTTTTGGTTATTTTTCAGTGTCTGCATGCTCAATCAAGTATATAAAATTAATTTATTTCTTCCTTAAGCAAGAGCAAGTTACAAGCTGACGATCATTATATCACACGTTCTCGCTCATGTAAAGAGATAGATTTGAGTCGTTAAAAGTGCAAAACAAGGTTTTACGCGGTAATTGCGTCACTTCGTGCGGAGTGACGATCAATCTTCGGAAAGTGTAACACAATCTTGACCAGAACCGACACACAACATCGGACACGCGTTACACTATATCTCATGAAAGCATAACGTCATGCCACGCGCTCGTTAACGTCGCATTACAGAATTCCCGCAGGCCGCTCGTCGTGACACAAGCGTCCACATTTAATCGTCAAACGACATACCATCGACGCGTATTCCGCAAACAATGATTAGTACAATTCGACGGTTATTTAATGACACACAAACGACGGCGCGTGTATTATATAATTATCCGTTTGGCCGTACATTGTCTCTTCGAATGTTTTTATTTCATCATCTGTTACGTTTTATTGTTGATAATATTGTATTTTGCAAACTGAACAATATTTTAATTGTGTAATAACAACGATCAGAACCACCAAAAACGTCAAAGTGTATTTTATAATTATGATATGTGTTATAATTCAAGTTTTGTTTTTTTATTAATTTTTATAATCTACTTATTTTCGTAGTTTTGTTAAAAAAAAAACGCAATAACGCGAATCCGACATGAGCAAACGTCTTTCCGAGAAGTAGCGTTAATACGTCGTTATTTTATATCCGCGCTAAATCCGATGGAAAAGAAGAGTTTACCCCTCTTGAATGTTCAAGAACAGTTAAGAAACAATGTCTTAATTTAATTTCCCGGGCTTCCTTACATTGTCCCGGCATCTATCTTCAGGGGACTCTATATTACTCCGAGACTGTCTTGCAAGTAGTAACTCCAAGTTTTGAGCCGGCGGAAACTAGCGAATTTGCTTGATTGCATGTAAATAGGAAGAGTAAAACTATATAGTTTAAATCGCGTTACTTTTATATAGTAATTTGTTCGTTTTACCTTTTAATTATAATAAAATACTGTTTAAATGTAAGAGCGAAATGCCAAAGCTCTGTGTGTGTGTGTGCGCGCGCGCGCGCGTGCGTGTGTGTGTGTAATTTCAAGATCTTTTCATAAACTCTTCTAAGAAGAAAACTAGCCAATTAAAATCAAATTTAAACATTCTCGATACAGACGGTTTCAACGAGATGTGAAAGAGCGAAATTAAATTTTCGCGCACTACAAACTTCAGTCGATAAGTGGTTGAATCATTTCAAATAAACACATTTCGAATTGAAGCAGTATTCGAATACGCGACAGTGCAAACGACAAAAAATCTTTTTTTACAAAAACAACTAAATGAAAGATCTATGTGTTCTTTTGTACGCGATGCGATCTATAATTATCATCGTGACTTAACTCACAAAATGAATTCAATATTAATTGCAATTACATCACGATATTCCTATATAGTTTTAATATTGTTTTATTTGTCAATAAATAAACACTTTTATTTCAATCTTTATTTTTAGTCTCGCGAGCTCTGATATCACTTTATCGCGCTTTTTCTCGTCGACGAAACACTGAATAATTTTGGAGAGGAAGACCCGAGTGAAATGTGAACTCCGACACTACAAGACAACTCGTAGGAGTAATACAACGGAAGAAATAAGGAAGGATTTCAACAATAAAAAAATACGGACGCAATATAAGAGCACACACACACACGTCCTTTTCAGGGTTTCGATTGACTTATGTTACACCCACGTATCTACTTACGTGTATTCGTGTATTCGTGCGTCCCCTCTGCCTTCGAAGGCACATATCTTCGAAGGTACATGTCTTCTCGGTAGTGAAGAGAACGTGTTCGACATCTCGAACAGCAACAGTACTTCTCGAAATCACAAGTTGGAGACAAAAATGTTCGCGCGTAAGACAGGTTTGATTGACATGTCATTCGATTGCCATACTTTTCCGCTACGTGACGCGTTCACACAAATTCGACGACGCCATGCGTGCTTTAAAAGTCGAAATATTATATTGTTTTAAATTGCGCGATATTAAGTTTTTAATTTCACAATTATGTTTGTGTACATATATTACATAAATGATCAAACTCTTGCATTTAAAAATCTTACCGTTAGTCATATTTTTTTAAGTAATAAATTTTTTAAGTATTTTTTTACGTAATTTTATATATTTTGCGAGATACGAGTTTTTTTTATTTTGTTTCACTCGCGTCGTTCTGTGGCACTACTACATCGAAAAAAAAACCGAAGCGTGGATGTTTCTCGTTTTCGATAATTGCAAGCAGTTCATTAACACTCGACGAGCATACCGCGTGTTTATCGTATATATAAATATGACGTGATCCATAGGTGACGCGACCAATTTTTTCTATCAGAAGCAATACTATTTATTCTGATGGCAAAAAATTCGGACGTTGGACGATTTTATCGACAGCGCGCGGCACGTAAATAATTGCGCTTGCTAAAACTCTCTTTAACGGGAAACTGATAAATTCTATATTTGCACGGTTGCGTCAAGGGTAGTTCACCTTAAAAGGAGGGACACTCTTGCACCACACACGTCCGCCGCCAATGAAACCAGTTGCTGGTTAACCGAAACCACGAAGTATGATGAAACCGATCGTTTTCCGGCGTGTTGGAAGTTCGAACATTCCGTTTTAATGTGCTAGTTTATTTAGTAAATTCTGAAATTTTAAAACGTGTGTGGTTTTGATTAATAGAATTTTAATCTATTTAATTTGAATCTTTTTTTAATTAAAAAAAAACAATATTCTCCATACCGATTTTTTTTAGACATATCTGTAAAAACTCTATTTTTTTTAGCAAATGTTTTTGTTTTCAAAAAAACCATGTTTGTGATTTTGATTCCCGACTTTTCGAAGTAAATCCTTCGAAGTAAATCCTTGCTCGCTTCATTATTTTGAGAGATTATACAATATCTCACATAGACTTTATTTTCAATTTTATTTTCTCTCGTCTCGTTTTTCAACACAAATTTCTACGTTTTAAAATTTTTGTTATGTGCAAATCTTATTTTTTGTATTTTTTAATTAATTTAAGTTGAATTTTTTAAATCATATTCTTGAGTTACATATATAACATTTATTTATTGTAAGAATCGTGAAGACATAGGAACTATAAATATGAGAAATAACCGTATCGTCCTGCTTATTATTATCATCTCTACCCATTTCAGAATCGATTTCTCGTTATTTCGGAGACCGATCTCTATTCCTGGTTATAATACATAAATATATTTATAGCGCGACCACGCTTCGTTATCCTGAAAGTTTTCGATACCCATGATAGTACCCTGGTACTTATATTGCGCCCTAAGAGACGCGGTCTGCGAATTTTTGTCCCATATTTTTTACCTTATTTTCATGAATATGCAAATTAATTTCCGCAAAAAATAGATAACTTACATAATGTATACGTGTAAGATGAAAACAGTGCCGCGAAAAAAAGGGCAAAATTATTTCAAAAAAAATAAATGTTTTAACATTTTGATTGCTACGTTATACCAAGATATAACGATAAAATATAAACGTATTAGATATAAATATAAACTGTGCAACATTTTCTTTTCGCATTTAGATATTGTACATTTCAAAGAGAAAGATGACATGAATTTGAAACCCAGTAGCTGTGCCAAAGTGTTAATTCTTTATGCATCATTGTCGGTACTTTAACACGAAATCGCTGTACGATAAAGCGGCGCCAATTCCATCGATCGCAATGGACCGTTGCCAGGAGAATTTGATGAACGAGCACTTGACGGTTCCTATTGCTCTTTTCTCTCATCGCCGGAGATTGTGTTCGCACAAAAACAAAGATATGAAAGAGCCGCGAGTTTTGTCGATATGCAAATATGTAAATTGAAATATATTTCCTATATAACACGCAAGACTAGTTGTTGACTGCAAACGATCACGACAATACATGTATATACAGGGTGTCTGAAAAATTTCGACCAAGTCGAAGGTAGATTGAGTCAATCAGAACAGAAAAATCACTTGTCATTAATAGGTAATTAAGTAATTAATTAATAAACGTGATCTAATGAGAAGCGAATAGTCGGACTCTGTGAGCGTATGATTTTCAGTTGTAAAGAAAACTATAACTTATTTCATGCAATCTTGTAACAGCAAGAGGCGGAGTAAATAGGAATGACACTGGTTCTTGCAATCAGCTGATTTTTCACTACTGAAAATCATATACGCCTTGGAGCCACATGTATTCATTAATAACTACTGCGTATTTTGCAAAAGTCATGGTACATGACTTTTCAATTTAGATTGACCTTTTGGCTTGGTGAAAATTTTTCAGATAACCTGCATATATACCAGAGGTTATACATGTATGTAGCAATTTTTTTATACAAGACTAAACTCAAACTAGAATCAGCAGAATACGAAACATACCGCAAAATAATGCAAAATGTAATATGCAAACGAATGTTTCGCAACTTCCATAGAATTTTACAATGTGTATTTTAATTGGTGTCAAATAATTTAGAAACGTATTTCCATCGACCAAACATTAAAAGAAGTTCATATATATGTATGGATTTAAAAATGATTAGTTTAGAGTTAAAGATTTTTTTTCAAAGCACAAGAGGAAAACAAATTTGATCAATTTGTTTTCTTATTGTTTTGTGTTTGCTTTGTTTTTCTTTGATTAAACTTTATCTTGTTTAATTGCATTGCACTTGTTGTCCGGTAGATTGTTTAAAAATTGTTTGATATTGTTAAACAATAGAATTATTCCTACCTCAGAAACTAAGCGTTAAAATACACCCTGTATATACTTTGTGACAACCTCGACACACAGAATACAGCAAATATATCTATACATCCACACATTCATAATGCTCCAAATGTATTTCTTGGATCTGCCATTTGGCAGCTGTTCGTCGTCTTCGTCCGCTTTTACGAGGACGTTTACATACACGCGCTTCCCTTCGTCGATCGTCGTGAGAACGTAGGAGATTGGCAGCGTATTGTTCGTGCCGCGAGTCTCATCAGCCGGAAAAGCTATTTCCCGATCAGATCCGCCAACGGCCGAATATCGACCGTTGAAAAGCCAGTATCTCGTGTACGCATCGTCATGACAGAGAGAGAGAGAGAGTCCTTCATTTTCCTCCTTGTCCCCGACGATCGACAGCTGCGATTTGACATGCCGCGTGACAGGTTCGAAAAGTACCTTCGCTTAATATGCCCGCAACTTTTCCGCTTTCCGTCTTTTCCCTCTATCTCGCAGAACATATCTAATAACGCACTGACGTATCTCATAAGAACTTTTATTTTAACTCTTTATGCGCAAATTGTCAAATATTTTACGCTGTTTCGAATATCTCACAACGATTATTGAGTTGTGAAAGTTTTCCGAAAATAAAAACATGGAATAAAAAAAAGAAGATTGATGCAATCCTGTATCATATATCGCGCAATAAAAATAGCATTAAAAAATAAATATTTTATAAAGAGTTTATGAAAAATATAAGAGTTTATAAAAGAGTATTTTAAAAATATAAAAATATAAAATATATTGATACTGTTTTTAATCTTCTTATATCTCTCGCTAGTTTTTATTCTGCATTATTTTCTTTAATTTATTTAATTCGTCGTAATTTGTAATATTTCTTTTCTCGGCAATATATAAAAAGATCTTAACATTATAATATCTGAATTCTACTATGTAGAAGTCAAGCAAAACCAATGTAGAGATGTCGTCTGTCAATTCAAATCGTAACGTGCGGGATCAAGAACCTTTTCGCAAGGCGGTTTGGAGAACAGCCAGAATAAAACATTTGAATGCACATAAACAAACCAGTCGTCGTCGATACGAAAAGATTGGTAGACCGTTGTCGAACGATACGTTTCAATCGTAAAAGCTATTTCCCGATCGTATTCCTTGGCGCAGGTCTAAATCGAATGTATACAAAAATTACTCTGCGGCTGAGTCTTCGTCAAGTTTAACACACAACAGCGTATTGCGGATTCGACGAAGTCAGGTGGAAATCTCTCGCTTTATTTTCTCTTCTATTCTGAATTTAACATAAATATCAAATCTGACCGATCTATCGCCGAAGAAAAGTACCGCAATCGCGGATCTTCCCTCGGAAAAAACTTTTTTTCTGACTCACCGATAACGTTCGAAAAGACCCGAAATTACAGCTTTATATGAACAATATAGTGTGTTGTTAAAGTCTCATTTGGGGAACCATTCATTTTCACGTGAATTTTACAAGAACAAAGATTCGCTATCTTTTAACCCTTATTTTCTTTTTTTAGATTTCCATTTCCAGTTCCGTTTATGTCGGAATGAGATTCCAATACTTCGCGATTTTCACACACACACACACGTCGTTTTCGACATCGTTATTGTTTGTAAACGTCTTTAATGAAAAGACTGACGAAAAGTTATTCATATATGTCATTTTGATCGAAAGCGATTTTGAATAATTACATAAAGTCGCAGTTGATCGAGCGTCTCGTGACAGACCGTAAAAGTTGCGCGAGTATAAGTGTCAATCAAAGGCGAGTGTCAAAGTCTCACGAGATTTCTCGAGCTTTTTTTTTTTTTTAATCTACTGTCATTGTAGCAAAGCTCGGTCATCCGACTAATTCGTTTCTCAATCTAACCAGGAACGTAAGCTTATAATCGAGTTTGTGTATAATTGATCGCGCACATTATAGCTCGAGTAATCGAATAATATCGAGATTAACAATTTAAAATTCAAGTACGCACGGAATCTCTTCGTATTGTGAAATAAAATTTTTTTATGAAAGTGAAACTATTGAAATTACAGGGGATGTAAAACTAATTAGGGTAACTCCGGTATATGAGCCGCACCTATCGAAAACTTAATTTATCAAATAATATTTACAATGTTAAAGACAAATTAACTATACAA
>QVOA01001918.1:0-27258 GCA_014825685.1 Pseudomyrmex cubaensis
TATATATATGTGTATACATATGAATATGCATGAAGATTTCCGCACAAACATCTTGCAAACGGCTCTTATTGACCATATTTATATTTCGTCAGTTTGAAACTTTAGAGCCTTTCTTTATTATTAATTACAAATAAGAGTGTACGTAACTAATGTACACATTGTTTTTCTAACTGTTATCGAAATTCTTGTTATCTTTCGAATAAAAAACAAATTTGCTTAAATCTGAGAGTTTAAATTTTTATATTAGCTCTTTGTGTCTAATTTATATTGTCACGAAAAAAAATATACTTGAGAAAACTGTCTCTTACAATACACACACACACACAGAGCTATATCTTACACGCATTAACTCAAATTAAGGTGCATTATTCGTAGATTATACGTCATTCGTAGCATCATACGTCAGAGTCTGACGAATCTTGAACTAAACGGGACATTAAGCCGCTAATTTTATTATCCCAGAAATGAGAATTGATCGCACACACATCCGTCTCTGTCAGAGACGCTACGTCAACGTTTCTCGGGACTCAATCTTCCAAGAACTGTACTTAACGTCGTTGTATTGTCTCTACCGTAATATCCGCTAAGATCAATACGTTGTATTTTTATTTATATACGGTATTTGCGCTTGGCGCGCAAACGCCTTTTGAGCTGAAAAATTTCCACCACAATCGCTCGTTGTCGTTTAAAAGCCGACGGAACAAATATTTGGGCAACATTTCCGCATTTCCGCATTGCTGCCGGGAAAAATATTCGTCACGGGAAGACGTAATTAAAGCGATGTAAATTCACGTGTACAGTGCCGGGCTTGCGTTACGCGGCAAAAACAACGGAAACAATTTATCGTCCGTGCGAGCAGTCCCGGCTATCATATATTAACGGGGATAATTCATTATATCGGTCTGCGATCTGAGTACTCGTGCTATGCGCCAGCCAATGATTACACGTGCGCGCTTACATGAGATACATTCGATATCGATGTAGGACATCCGCGAGGTAAATATACATATTCATCACATACATGTCTACGATCGATAATTTTACATTAAAAAACACATTCGTAGCTATCTGATAAATTAAATTTCGCAATCTTGCGTCTCGATTTGTTTAGCGTCTCATCAGACAAATTTTCTTCGATCACACGTCACGGATATCTTTGCGCTCTCAGTAAAAAAAAAAAAAAAAAAAGAGTAAAAAAAATCGTTAATTTGGGTTCACGAGCGCTCAGAAAGCAAGCGAGACGATTTATACTCGCACTCGAACCGGGAATATCGCGATACGTTATCATCAGGATAATTCAGTATCGGATTTACGATCGCGATGTACCGTTTGCATCGGCAACCCTACAATTACGCACACAAATAGCCGTCACATAAGGGTGACAGTTAATCGTGGGATCAGTCGCATAGAGACATTTGCACCT
The DNA here is from genome assembly GCA_014825685.1 of Pseudomyrmex cubaensis. Classification (NCBI taxonomy): domain Eukaryota; kingdom Metazoa; phylum Arthropoda; class Insecta; order Hymenoptera; family Formicidae; genus Pseudomyrmex; species Pseudomyrmex cubaensis. Next base: position 1,424 of record QVOA01001918.1, read on the forward strand.
CGCATCGGTGGCTCGGATTAATACAGAAGCAGCTGAAAGCTAATCGCTGCGTCTGGTGCGTGACGGTGGAACATACGTTTGTTTCTAATTTAAAATTCTTCATTAATTTCGGATATCACTGTTTATTTAAGAATTGTTTTAATTACATTAAAATACGTATGTAAACGCGCTTGCAAACCAATTTTTAATATCTCCATAATTAAATTTTCCCGCTTATTAGTTCCGGATGAAATAAATCGCAAAATTTGACAGTCCAAAATAATATATTCTCTTAATGACAATTAAAAAAAAGAGCTCTGCTCAATTTTTCAATCAATTATTTTGATTGAAAAATGATTTTGATTGAACAGACGTCGTTTTTTTTTAATCATCGTTAGAAGAATACATTAAATTTTAGACCTGTCAAATTTTGCGATTATTCCACCGGGGGACCAATAAGCGAGGAACTTTAATTATAACAGGCAGAGACAAGATTCGATTAACGGGCTCCGGGACGCGACTTGCAGGATCGTGCCAATTACGTTATATTCGATTATTCGACGACACGCCGCACGTGAATGAACGTGAGTGAATAAATACTTGCATTGTGAACACGTTGTTCATCAACTCGCAAATTGGTCGTGGTCTCCATTACCGTGAGATAACTTCGTAGAAGTAAATTTGAAGAAAAAAATCTTGATAAATATCGAAGCGCTCATTAAAAGTTTTTCTCTGAATAGAAGCGACTTATATAATTTGAAGACACCTAGCGCGCAGAAAGTCGTTTCTCTTCAGAGGCTATTCGATGCGCGTTATAACGCGCGTCACAGACCCACGTATATATATACCTTATCTGTAAACATCCTAATTTGTTCAAATGTTGATTTTCCGCTGTAAAGCTTAATATAGACAGGCCATTGGCTAATTAGCGTTGTGCTACGCGCACAAAACACACACGCAAATTGCTTCGGTGGGGGCTGACGTTTTAATAAAGTCTACAGCGCGGCTTAGATAGCTTACGGTTTATGAATAATGAATGACAAGTCATCGTGCTCGTCTGCTTCTTAATTAGCGGAGACGATCTACAAATGGCCAGTCACAATATCGGATATCAGACAGACGATGTATCTTGATCTATTTTGTTTTCACACACACACACAAGTACAAGTAAAACTAATCGCAACGAATCTCGCGACCAGACAGTTAAAGATCGCAGACGACCGACGATTTTCAAGCGCGCGTCGGTGAAACGCCGAGTTTAATTCCGTATGCACGCGCCACCAGCTAATTGGGTTATGCAAAACAGCTGTTACTCCACGGCCTCGTAATACTCCCCGGGCTTCGCCGGATGCGAAATTCCGCGAATTTTCGCGTAGTCGCCGCTGACAGGCGGTGACTTCTTCTTGTTGATACACACACACACACACACTTCCGAGAGCGAAAGAGTGTACAAATCTACTGTAACCGCGCCGCAATCGCACCTGATCACAATATTGTTGTCGCTTTGCATTTTGATTGACATCTCGATAGCAGATGTGAAATACGATAGAATTTTCATAACGAAGTGCTACACGCGAATATCGAATAATATTTTTTAATCGATACACAGATGTGTAGAGACTCTTCATTTTCTATCCCAATCAGTATAATACAATCGTTCGAATAAGCGAGTTTTCGCATACCGGTCGTTTTCCCACAAAGTTCATTTTGTCGGAGCAGATTTGTGTGAACAAAAATACATCCATGCAAAATTGACAATTCGTTTTTTTGGGGGAAGGGAGGGGAAGAGGGTTTACAGAAATACAATCTACATACGTATTTACGTGTCGGTTTTTTTGCCCGTAAGAAAAACCGAGCCCTTTTATTTTTGAGTCTATTATTTTAAATAAATACGCAAGTGGGGAAAAAAAAGTATATGTTTCAACTTCGCGGGAAGAGAAAACACTGCATGAGAGATTTTCTCGTTTCAAGAGGAGGATATTTCACGAAATAAGCTTGAATAAAATAAATTGAATATATAACAGAACAAAAGAAAGAGAGAAAAGTTAGTGTACAACGCAAATTACTCCGTAATCGATATTTTTATGTTACTGCATCACGCAATCTTTTGTGAACGACCACGGGTTAATAATTCGACATGAAATAAAATTGCAAAAAACATTTTTCCCCCCTATGTTATATGATTGAAGCCGCGCGTAAATGCATGCGGCCGACACGTCGGATTCAACACACAAGTAAACGCGCACAGCGAAATTTGGCTGTAGCATATCGTGGATGCCGCGCGCGGAAAAAAGATTTTTATCGGCGTTATTAAATCGCGCGCCGCGAAATTTATTTGCGCGAGAAATGAACCGTTATTCGATGTAATTAATCAAATCGGCTGTCTATAAAAAAAAAAAAAAAAGCTACGAGGAGGTAAACGCACACGTAGGCGCATGAATATAATTCCGACGTTTGTTTCGTATTCATACGTGACTCTTGGGACGCGGTTACAATATCGGCAAAAAAAAAAGTACTTACTCGAGTGTGCTCTTTCGCTTGCTTGTTTCGCAGCTCGATTATGTATACAAGCCATTCGCACTCAAATAAAATAATGATGTCCTCCGAGACTCAATAAATTATCTTTAATCGGAAATGTTTTTTTTTCTTTTTAACAACGCGTGCGCATTCATAACAGTTTCATGATATCGTACAAAAACTTCGATTTACATCGCGGTACACACGACCGTTTAACATACAAATTTTAATTTTTTTTTATGATACTATAACAAAGAATTCTAGTCGTGTGTGTTTTGTGTTGATTGTGTAATAACACAAGACAAAATATATTGCGCTCGTAGAAAAACAAACTCACCTTTCATGCCGAGAGCGATGATGGGCACCTTCTCCCTCAATGCTCGCCTTATGATTTATTCTTCGTTACACGAGCACCACTATCGATATGTCCAAGACGTGATATCGCGACGCTTCTTCGCGCAGTTTTATTCTTGACATGAAAGATGACGAGGGACAACTTGACGCAAATCACAAGCTCCGCGTGTGTACGACACTGTCTGCAAATGACGAGATAAATTGTAACACAACAAAACAATGTTGTTTGCAAAACTGCAACAACACAAAACAATATTGCTCGAAATTCATTTCTAGCGTAAAACCGATAAACAAAAATTCTGATTTTACAAACAGCAATACGAATAGTTTGATATTGTATATATCTGTGTTTAATGTAGTACGCAAATAAAAAAAATTGATTGAAACAAACGCCGCTATTAAACGAACGCGTCGATAAAAGTAAACTTTTATCAGACACTCTCTGTTTATGTTGATTCGCAGAGTTTTGACAAAGTTCGCGTTAGAATTCAAATTCTTCAAATGTCAGAAGTCGGAGATTACACGTGGTGTAAAATCGCGAGAGAGCGCAACGGTCTCACGTGATGTGTATATACGTGCGTGTCATATCACAACTCGGAAATCGAGGTTAAAGCGATGCGATAAGCGTTCCTTTGGAAAATGTAGCAGACTCTGTGGCGTTTGCCCGCGAATAAAAAGAACGCGCGTATGTGTGTGTGCAAAATCATTGCACATTTATACTTCACAAAGTGAAAACCAAAAACAGACGAAAAACGATATCGCTAACGTTAAAGCGGGGCAATTCGCTATTTGCGAGATTTACTTTTGAAATGTGTTTGAAAAAGTCAAATCAACGATCCAAGAAAAAACTCTGCTTGTGAAAACTCTTTATGTGAAAACTCTGTGATATTTTATCTACAAATACTGTGTGAAAAAATTTCAAGAAACTTCGCAAAAGCACAGCACAATCCCGAAATTGTGTTTTTTCCCTCTCGAAATATTCTATAAAAGAGCGACGCTCAAATTGTATGGATTGGGTTCCGTCTAATCGCGAGCGGCAGACGGACGAGTTTATTTGATTTCTTCGACGGACGAGAGACTCGTAAAAATTTTACTCTTTCGTCCACGGCAAAGAGAAAAATTTTTCCCGTGGGAGCGTCGGCCAGCGTCTGCCACTGATAAGTAGGCGGTAGAAAAAGAGAAAACTCCATCTCTGAGAGGCTCGTCTTTTGTTTTCCTTTTTTCGGCCGGTGCTTCGCGAAATTTATGAGGATTACGTCGAGTCATTTTCGAGTTTCCCGCTGGGGATAAAAGCCAACCTCGTAAATTGGGATACTGTCCTCGAATTTCGATTCCCGAAAGGCAAGAGGCGGAGGTAAAACTGCCGTACGAGGACAGCTTCGTGCAGAAGGACATTATCGAGTTTAGCGCGTCTTATCCCTTTTATAAGGCGTGAAAGAAGAAAGAGAGAGAATCGTAAAGAAAACTGTCTACGACACGTACATCTCGCGATGAGAACGATAGCGTAAATTCTGTTTAACGTTCGTCTATATATATGCGCGCACGTTTCGACGATGACGCGAAATGCACTAGGGCGCGTAGATTTCAGAATATTTCCGTTCGCGCACGTAGCGAACGTAAATGCTCGCTGTAAGATAGAAACGGGTTTCTTCTTCGAACGCATTTTGCGACCACGTCGGCAGTTTTCTAAGTCGTCGATGGGGAAAGCGCGACTTGTTATAGGAATCGCGAGCGTGGAATCGCTGTCGTGGCGTGTTGTACGCCGAAGAAATTTTGTCGCTTACGTTTTTCCCGGAGAAAATTATTGCGAGCAAGCTGAATTCCGGGAGCGAGCGGCAAAAAAAAAAAGAGGTAAGATAAAAGCTGGCCGATGTATTCGACTACGGGATATCGGGCGTACGTCCCGATAACAGGAAGCGAAGTGAAGACCGATCGAGAGGAGGAGAAAAACGAAGATATCGGCCAGCCGGAGAACCAATGGCGGGAGACGCGTTTTATAAACTCACGGCACGGAATAACGTTATCTCTCGCACAACGGACAAGACGGCGCGTCAGTACGCTGGTCAAGAAACGCGGAAGAAGTGACGATGAGAGTACACGAGGAACGAGGTAAATTTATGGAACATGGCGGCTCTCTCTCTCTCTCTCTCTTGCTCTTTTCAGAAGTTAGAGATTTATCGGACTGATAGTTACAAGAGCGAAACGGCGACGACGCGCGCGCTCGAAAACTTCTGCCCCGTAAAAATATTTTCACCGGACGAAGAGAGACGGCGCGGAGCCCGAGTAAAACGAAGTGATAGTCCGGCGGAAAAACGAAAACACGAACACACACGGGTGTAAGACAGAGATGTCGATGCTGCGGTCAAGACGTCGAAAAGTCGACGGATGGGAAGTTCGCGAGATTTATGGATTATCGCTCGAGCGCTCGAGATTTATCGGGAGTTGTCGAAGGAAAGTAAGGGGAAGAGAAAGAGGTTTCCGTCAAAATCCGAAACTGCATGTTCGACGAAAACACGTTTCGATGCGGTGAAAGCGAGGGGAGAGAGAGAGGAAAAAAAAAGAAAGCACCGATCGCGGTACTTACGTCTGACGTAAGCACAATCTTGCAAAGGAGAAGCGCCGTAATAAACGAACCGGCGGTGCGCGCGGTCTTTCGATATCCAACGAGCCGCGATACGATATCCTGCGGGAGCCTCCCCGTGAATCGGGAAAGTTGGAGAGGATTTATGCGCACGCGGTGGCAAAGGAGTTACATAGTAAAAACGTCAAAGTTCAGGATTTATCGAATCCAGACGAGAGAAACGTCCGGGATGCCTCCAAATCGTATCGACCTTTTCGCGTAGAAACAGTATTTTTAAGCAGAGCAACGGGGTGGAGAAACCGAGTTCGAAAGGTTCGAGCAAATGCGAGTTCGTCGGGCCATCGTGTTCTTATCGCGATGTGACAGAGAAAAAAAAATAAAAACTTTGAATGATACCACCTCTCCTCTCGAACGATTTATAGAAACGATCGCGAAGAAAATTTCGTGGACAAATCTTGCTGAAGCTCGCAATTTATCGAGGCGGAAATAAAAGGATCAACGGCGCTGATCTTCGTAGAGCCTGCAATGATGCCTTTTGGCCTTTGTCTTGTCGCGGATGTTTAAACGGGAAGAAGGAAGAAGCTCGATAAATATTTTCAGACAAAAAAAAACCGACGTTCTCGATCACATTACCTTTGTCGAAGGTTTTCCTTTGTGAAAAAAACGCAGATTGTAAAAAGGAAATTGAAAAATTAACAAACGTAAATCTCGCGAACGGATTTCATCGAATTCTCATTTAAATACGTATTTAAAATGTGACATGAGAGCGCGATAAAAATGTTGTAATTAAGCAATCAAGAGTCTTAACTTTTTCCCGTTTTTAATCACCTTGAAATTTTTTACAAACGTCGAATTTTCGCTGCTCTTATCAGAGATTTAATATATTCGTCGTAGAACACTATTTCAAAAAAGAGACAAGTACGTAAGAACGTACATATATCTCCGAATACGAAAAAGATTTCCAGAATTGACAAAGAAGAAGTCTTTCGACGAAAGAGCGGAAGTTCGGGACTTATCGAACCGGCAGTAAAGAGATCGACGTGCTGATCCCACAAAAGTATTTCACAGCATGCAATAATTTCTTCCCCTTTCCCCCGCTCTTCTTCTTACTCTCCCATGGAATACTTTTCGATCGCGGTCGCGGAAGACAGAAGAGGAAAAAGAGAAATAGAAGAGCGGGAACGAAAGAGCGCAGGACAAGTAATAAAATTGAATAAAAGCAGACTGGTGGTAAAGCAGACGAGCAAACATATTGTAGATAAAATTTTCATGCATGAACTACTGGAGAACACGAAGTGTTCTCTCTTTTCTTCTCTACCTCTTCTGCTTTCCGCCATGATAGATAACTCGTAGAAAGTAATGCCGTGAAACATATGACGTACGTAGAAGTACAAGAGAGAGTAATTTTAAAACACTTACATATCACATCATCGCAATTTTTCCACAACGTTCGTAAAGTCATAAAATAATACGTTCTTTATTTCGAGCAATTTCCATTAACTGAAAGAATTTAAAAAACTTAAAATGCACTTATAAATAAAACGAAGTATTTGTTTTAGAAATCGATCAAACGCCTGGACGTGGATAGATCGATTTTGCCGAGATATTTTCCATCAACAATCACGAGAGGAGTGCGAGCAACGGAAAGGTGAAAAAAGAACGAACGTATGCGATAGAAGAAAAAAGGCGAAAGAGAACGAGCGAGAGAATGGATGCGAAAGAATAGCGGAGCAACAGCAGCGGCGTGAGAGGCGCGCGGATTTCACTCGGAACCAGGGAGTAAAGGGATCGACGCGAGATCGCAGATTGCGAGAATTTCCGGTTGCCTCCGCATCCGCGATACTTATCGGCGGCGACAACACTGGTGGCGATACTGCACACAGCGCGAGAACAGCGCTCGGCGAACGTCGCACAAATTTCCCGAGATTTTCCGCCGAGCCGTCGAAGTCGCTGAAAAGTCGCGACGTTATTCCGCTCCGGATTTATAAAGCTGACGCGTAGGCGGATCAAGCGCTTCTGCTATTGTCGCGAGATCTCAATGCCCGAAAAAAAATGGCGCAAAATAATCAACTAATTCCCTTTGTTTTTTTTAGAGATATAAAATGCTCTAATGTAAAACTAATAATATAAAAGAATATAATATGCAAAAACATATGAAGTTACTAGAAAATATGTAAAAAAATGTAGAAGAGAAATCGACAACTTTCTCATCTTCCATTTATTTTTCTTTATTTGCGAGCACTGCAAAATTCGTTTCGCTCGCTTACATACACGTTATGAGACATATGTGTCATACTACGTCCTCATTCGCAAGAGTACGGTGTTTCGAGATTCCGACGAAATACAGCGTCTTTCCGAGCGGGAAAGGCAGAAGGAAAATAAGAATTTATACGCGTCCGCGCATTGGTTTTTCGAATAAATATATTCAATGGTGGCGCGCTCCAGGAAAACTCAGACGATACTGTCTTCGCGGAAAATATTCCCGCGCGTGCGGTAACTATTCCACGCGGATATAGGTGTATATATATATATTCCCATCGAGAAAGCGTATTACTTTGACCGAATTGAATTTTACGACGTTCTAAATCAAAACACATTTTTGTAAAACAAGAAAAAAAATGATTCTCATTTTCAACACACACACACACACGTGCGTGAAAAATTACCTTCGACAATTCTCGACGATTTCTCGGTATGTCCCGCGACAGAATCCTTCGGTGATGTCGCACTTGGTTCGCTGTTAATACCGAGCAGCATGTCACTGAAACTCGCGGGCACAACAAATTGTTCGAGAAACCCTTTCCCGTTTGCAAAAATCCAAATTGAAAATCCTACACGAGAGTTTCTCTTCAGGACTTGCCGGGAATACCGAACGAGAAACACACTGAAACTGTTTTACGACGGAGGATTCCCTTTCGATTATCCCGCGGGCGTCATCTTGTCGCTTTTTATCGCAAGGATGTCCGCAAAAAGCGAGGAGACCCTTCGTCTGGGGGAATGTTATCCTATCCGCGGCGTTATCCTTTACTACCGCGCATTATCCTCTACCGTCTATTAGCGGAATATCGAAGGACTGTCCTCGTGACGCCGCCAACGGCGCCGTTTTAATTCTTCCTGCTGCCGGTTTGCGCCCGCTGTTTTATTCCGATCACGCTCTCGCAACGCACGACTTCCTCGCGCGACGTACGGTTGCTACATGAAAAGTAATAAAAACGGTGTTAAAACGACCGACCTTAATAATCGTAAATTTCAATAACACAATCGCGAGTCCACGTCGACGAGCGAATTTATTCAAGCATACAGAATGTGATTGTACATTTTTTTTTATAAGAATCGCGATCACACGATTCCGCTGTGCGTCTTTGTAAGCGGAAGAGCATTGAAGATAAAAAATATTCTCCCTCATAAAACATAATTCTCCAAAGCGAGAGACGTACAGAAATAACATCAGCGAAGAAGAAATCGCGTCACACGTCGCGTCGTCGCATTTACTTCGATATCGAATACGTACGAGTGCATTATCTCGAAAGACGAGCGAGAAATCGACGATTGTTTTCAACGATGAGCAGCAAAGTGTCCTCGAAAGGATGCAGGAGTTCAAAGAGAAACTCCTCTTGTCGGAGGAATTCACGAAGATCTCTCTCTCTTTGATCGATGGTGAACAAGTGGACTCGTATACTTCCTCCTCCCGCTCGAAAGAAATTCCCGGAGCTTGAGTTCCCGGGGCCAACGTACCATTCCCAATCAACTATAAGATACATTGTTGCGTGTGTGTACTTTCTGTCAGGTTGCGCATGATCGATCAAGTGTACGTTACGTGACTTTACAAGAGACACCTCGCGCGCGACATGAGATACTTTGCATTAATCGAGCGTATCCAATGTTTTATTTATTTTATTTTATTCTTTTTTAAAGAAGACATTGTCAGAAATATTTTGACGAAAAACCAATCAAAAAAGTGTAAAACTTATAGTTTTATCGATCAGAGACTCTTGCGATTCTCGGACGTAACGCAATTGTGACGCGAAACACGTGAAATCAGCGAATTTTAAGCGCTAATTCGTTAATACACGTCCGCAGAGACGAGTAAACGATTATACATAGCGTTTTACCGCACATCCGCTTTGAATACCCGCAGCCTTTATACGCATTTGCGGTGAATGGGAAACGCATCGCGAGCGCGCTATCAAATCGTGAAAAACGTTTACCGGAGAGCTTTCGAATTTTATCGCACATTTAATAGCCGCGCCTCAATATCAATAGAGCCGCTTTCGAACGAGTCATTCATCGATGTCTTTGACACGCGCGTATAACGATGTATCGCTCGTATTAAGTTCTCGAATCGCGCGCATGTTAAAAAAAAAAAAAAAAGAGAGATTCTCGCGCTGTGAGAGGATTATCGAGTTCCTTCGTTCTTCGAGAGCATCACCGGGAACGCGCCGCGCGAAAGCGAAGGATCGAAGGATCCCGAGGACGAACGGAGACTCTGCACGGGCGGCGCACGGACGACCCGAGCCGAGCCGAGTCGGGATCCGCTCCAAGTGGGCACGTATCCCGTTACCCGAGGCATATCTCCAGAGATTACTCCCTGGAAACGAGCACGGAGAGATGTCCCGGATTCCCTCCTCTTCTCTCGCCACCGCTCAGAAATACGAAACTCTAAAAGGAATACATATATATATATATAGCGCGGATTCGGGAAACATCCGTCAGGTACTTCGAAAGGGGGAAGAAAGGGGGTCGTGAACATCACGCGAGCTCCTTCGGGACCGCGCGCAAGATAGCTCGCGCAATGCAACCGGCGGTTAGGATTGCATTTTTCAGAGGATTAAAAACGCAAAAAGAAGGGAAGCAGCTGTGCTTTTACGGTTGTACCGCGGCACGTCTCAGGAGGAGAAAACCGCGAGACGACGTGAATTTTTCAGGGACGCGTTTTCCGCGAAGTTACGACTCGGAAAATGTTATTCATAAACGCCCGTGGGGCGGGCGTTATTTGTGGCACAAACGCGTTGTGATTTTGCGTGTCACATTCAATACAGTGCGCGAAAGCACGGGAAAGGACACATTCAGAACGCGCGAGAGAGCTTTAAGCAAATTTTTTCTTCTTCAACAAAACAAAAATGCGAACGAACAATAATGTTATTAAGTTTTCGCTTTGTAAAAGTAACTACGTGAAAGAGCGCGGCGAAATAATGGCGCCGAGCGATTATGTAATATAATGAATTATTTCGCGAGCTGCGAAAATGAAAGAAATAATTTATTTCCTCGCCGTCAGCGAGTCAGAAAGAGAGAGTGTTGCCTTCCATTTTGCGAAACTCGATCAAAATATCGGAAAATATAATTCGCAGAGGGGATCGAAATGTCATCGTTAATGAGCACGGTAATCAATTAAGGTACCACCACTCTTTGCGCGTTCACTGATTAAATCCACGTCACGTTATATATAATACGGTAGTGAGTAATGCGGCAGTGCACTAATCGAGCGGGGACGCGGTAAAAAGATCTCCGAATTCCGCACCGTGAAGGTCAGCGGTGGTGCTGGCACACTTGACCTGGTTGCGACGAGCGTAGCGCCGACGACCGTCGAACGACAGACGTCAGAGCGCAAAATTGCAATGCAAACACTCGGGGGGAGGAGGAGGAGGAAGAGGGTGGTAACAGCCGATCCCGCTTGTACTGTTGCAAACACGCCACTCCGAATTTTGTCGACAGTTTTGCACATTCGCTACACCAACATTGTCAAGTCACTCGGTGAAAATCGAGGAGAAGAACCGCGCGTTAAACGTCGACGCGGAAACAGGACGATCACGTTCGTTTTCACAAACTGTCCGCGCCGTCACGATCTCGCGACGATCGATGAACACGCTCGAAGATCCTATTGTCGCGAAAGCCATCACTCTAAACGAAGCTCAGCGTGCGAGAGGCACGCTGTCGAACTCTGATACTTGTCGATAGAGATTATCTGTGAAAGAGGGTTATCATCCGGAAACCCGTGCTAATTAGATTTAATCCACACATCGCGGATACACAAAATCATCCTGATTGAAGAGCTTTTCACTGCGGAGATCTACAACCCCTCCGTTCATCTCCCGCCGCCAGAGAAATCTATGACGAATGCAACGTATTATCTCCTAAAACTTTTGTTTCCCCTTTTTTTTTCTCACTTGAAAATCATCTTACACACACGTGATACACGCTGTTACACCTCTGAATCCTATGAATAAAAATTTTCCAAATTACGCTCGTAAATTTGAATCGAGAAGTCTCACCCCCTACTGTCCGAGACAACATGAGCACACTATTTTTTGTGTGTAACAATTTAGCAGTGATCTGTCAGTTTTTTATTTATTTTTGTTTTATTTTATTTTTATTTTTTTTATTTTTTTTATAATGACCAACGGAAAAAATGTGCAACGGAAAAAACGAGGACACCTTCGTCGACAGTGCTCTTTGGCCGCGAGCGCGCTGCTACTGCCGAGGTCTCCTCTCTCTCGTGGGGCTAATGCACAGAGGATCCCGTTCGTACGGGGGTTGACCTAGTTTAAAGAGTGGAGTCAGGGCCGAAGAGTGCGCGGTACGGACGCGTCCACGTCGCGATACGTACTGAACCGTCACCACGTACAGTACGTACGTACCGTACGTACGTACGTACGGACTCTCTCTACCCCTTCGGGCTAAAGCTGCGCGCGGTAAGACCGCGCGAGAGCTCGTTTCCCCTTTCGCGGTTCTCGCATTCTGCCGCCACCACCACCACCGCCACTACCACCAGCAGCAGCACCAGCAGATCGACCTTCGGCGTAGCCCGACGTCGTCGCCGGGACCACCACCATCACCACCACCGCCACCACCACCACCATCACCACCACCACCACCACTATCACTACCACCATCGCACTATCGCCTCCGTCACTATTGCCGCCGCCGCCGCCGCCGCCGACACAAGCCTCCCTCGCAAAGCAACCCCTGAAACTAACCCCTACCCGCGCGCTCCTCGGCCAAAGCTCCCCTCCATATTGATCAGTGCGCGCAGTCCGCAGGCCGCAGCATCCAACGACGAGAACGCGCGCTACAACACGTTGTCAACATGCTTAGCAGACCGAAATCCCGCCGTACGGGATAGCGACGAGTACTGGCCGCATGCATCCGCAGGATCGTGCTTTGCCGTACGATAAAGTGATGGGATTTATAGGACGGGATACAAACTAAGACGCGTCTAGTGTGCAAAACCACGAAGAAAATTCTAGCTAACCGCGGATTGTAAATCCGTTTCATTGCACGAGTGCGTGTAATCAAGGAAATTGAATTCAATCACATATATTGTCCTCTTGTGTTCTCTCTCGTATCGATACATTATGTACAAGTCATTTTAATAAATCTTTTAAATTTATCAAAGCGCTCGTATTAAAACCATTAAATGCAAATGCTTTAAACATACTTTGTGCGCAATTAAATTATTAATCTGATACGAGAGAGTCACTTATGTGCGCAAATTATAATTTGTGACTATAGAAACTGACGAAAAATTTACACAAAGAGTTGCTCGTTAATTTCGACATATTGCAATTATTGTGTGTAAATTTCATCGTTCCAACAAAATATTACATTTCAATATATGATTAATATTCCAATGCAAAATTATGACGATTCCGATTGGTCGAGCGTTGAAAATACTTGAAACATGCAAAATGTTATAAACGCGTTTGCAACAACAACAAGTAGCAATCGCGCGTATTATTCCGGAAATCTCTTTAACGTGACACAGGTGCGTGCCGTTTATTAATCGATTAAAACCACGTGCGTCCGCATAATGTCGGCTCCCCAAACTTTCGTTCGGGATTTTGCCCTCCCTCGATTTTGAGAGTCTCACCGAGTGTAACACTCGCACGGAATGACTAAACTAAATCCAAAGGTAGATCACTCCCCCACTCGAAAGTTGTGTGGTAAAAAAAACGTTAAATTATCAGAAACGACTTTTATGGCAATATGCAATCGTCGGAATATCATTACGTGATTTAAAAAAATCAGATAGTCTAGACTTTTCGTGTTGTGCAATCACGACGCACAGATAACGACGTGATCAGAAAATAGTGCGGACTTTTCGTGTCAAGCAATCGTTACCGCGCATCGCCGCCGCGAGTTGTGCGATATGGGGCTCACAGCAGCCTCGATTTGTATTTCGCGAATTAGTAGAAAAAAAAAAAAAAAAAAAAAAAGTAGCTCCGCGAAGTAACGGAAGTTAATGACCACCGAGAGAAAATAACGTTAGAAAATTTATCATATTTAAAGTTGCTTTTATCTTTCTTGGAAAAGCGCGGCCGAAAGCCTTACCTTTTATTTCGCTCAACTTCACCATTACACTTCACTCTCTCGCGAACCAACGAGTCAAGAAGAGCCCGAATGTTTTGCAATTCTTACGCAGCGGGTAGCGCGCGAGCGGATTTTCTACTTGAATCCTTGTCGAAAGCGAGAAAATACTTCTTTCTCGCTGATACCGAAGAAGTTTCTGTAGGAAGTACTAAGGGCATTCCGTTCGGAAAGGTTGACAGACGCTATTGCGAGACCAAGTTCCAGTTGCACTCTCTCAACCGCCCCGAAGGCTGAGCGCGAAACTTCCGGTCGAGTGTGATTGTCGCGGCAAAAAGCTGCCCGGGGCTTTACAACCTTCATTTCCCGACTTAATACGTTTCTCCGCTAAGGTGGCGGCGAAATGGAGCGAAAAAAAGGAGGAAGAGGAAAGACGAGAGAGAGAAAACGAAGCCAAACCTCTCTAGAGTTGGTTCTCGCCCGCGCAGGAGAGAACTCGGTGACCTTCCGCCAAATACAACCCCATTTGCACCGTCGCGAACGGTAAAAGGAGAGAATTTCACTTTCGGTCCCGAAAGTGTGCGCAGTTTAAAGTCGCACACTTCCAGCGCCTCTCGAATCGTTACCGGGGGGATATCCGATCAGGCGCGAGATATAATTTTTCCTCAACGCATTTCTCTGATAAGTTACACTTTCAATAAAATATAAGAGAAAAAATTGCGATATGAAGAACGCATACACGTACACAGCGCAATTTACTATCTCTCTTTACGACAGAGAATATAAATCTTCTCTGTTAATACACACGTATATAAAATACAGATAGACGTATAAAAGCTATTTTGAAGTTTATCTGTAATTTTATTTTTGCGATTAAACATATTTTTGCAAGTGTCAGAAAAAATAACATTGCAAAAGAAAATATGAAGTTGAAATACTACGAAAAGAGGATTGACACTACTAAAATGTTTGCGTGTGTTTTTGATGTCGTTGGTTATTAATGCAGTTTTTTTTTCGCCCGAATACACATTTTAACTATTATAAGTAACTAGAGAGAGAGAGAGAGAGAGAGAGAGAGAGAGAGAGAGAGATGTCAATGCGATGTCAATATACGAGAAAATCAAATCTTGTCTTATACCGTTTTATGTCCGATGAACAATATTATTCATACATATAAAGTTATACAAATGATCCACGTAATGAACTAATTATTACAGGGACATTCGACGACTATTATGCAGTCGAGTCAAACGAGACCATGTGAAAACACGTTCGGGTTCATCCGCGTTATTAAGCGAATAACTATCGCGATGTATGGAATAGAAAGGGACAAAGGATTTCTATTAAACGATAGACAATTAATGACTATTAATTAATTGTCTATTAAATTTGTGCCTGTTAGATTTTACCGAATAAACACATGGTAAAATTATCGTAATTTTGCAAATAAATCGCTGACCATTCGTGCGCTTTAGTCAATTTTCAAAGATAAAACGGATAAAGCGGCAAGTGTTTGTTTGTTTTTTTTTTTTTTTTTTTTTTTTAAATATGTGCGAAGATTATTAATTAAATCCATACATGCATCCCAATGTAACGCGTTGATAAATTCGTTAACCAAAGGATAATGTGATACGCACTGTAACAAATTCATACATTAACATTGTATCAAAGTGACGATCGCTGCTCTTTTGATACGCGCAATTTTCCACGTAATAGTCATCTGTATTTCCGAAAAGATCGATTGCTGTTACGGATTGAAATTAATTTTATCATTACATACACATACATACACACACACACATGTAGAAACTTCCAATGATTGACACTTTGAAAGACATGTCAATTTTGTTTTTTTTTTTTTCAAAAGTGCCAATTAAGGCACTTCGAAATAAAATGGTGCCATAAAAAATCCATAAAAGTCAGCCTACTACAATGTCAAGTAAAAATTAGCCACAATATCCTGAATAAATTCTCGTAAATATCTCTATTTTCAATATTTCTGGCAAACAATGTGCTGAGGCAGATAACACAATTTAGATTATGCATATTATTTTCACATTATAATGGTAAAAGTGTACACTCGTCGAAATATAGGATATGAATAGGATATCCTTTAGATACCGTTTAATCCTTTGAATCTTCCTGGCTTCACTCAGACAACATCGCTATCCAGTGTGGTCCCAGTGTGCTATTGATCTGACTATGAAACCATATTGGTCAACGCATCGGTTAGGTGCACCAATTTGCACCTCAAAGGACCAAACTAGTTGCTATGAGTAACGGTAATTTCATTGTTCTCTGTTATCACTAACAGCTGTACGTTTCTTTTGTCAAACAAATAATTATCTTATCCTGTTTCTCTTCTTTAACGTTTTTTCTTGTACCAATCTTTTTATTATATAAATTTTGGAGGCTTGGAGACCAAAACTGCATAAATAGACAAATGTGGAAAAATTGTGCACAAACAAAGAATATAAAAAAATATAAATTTAAGAAGATCTTAACGCCTTAACGACATCAAACAAATTTTAATTTTTTTATGGCCTTCTTAAGATCAAACAAATTTTTCTCTATTTTCCACGAAAATGCGTCATTTACAAGATATTCAAGAACACCCCTGTATCTATATTCATATGTTTTTTATGACATTAATATAATTTTATGAAGAATAAACTTTTTTTCAAGAAAAAAACTTTTATGTGACTAACAAATATTATATTAAGAAGAACACACAAAAGAGAGAGAGAGAGAAAAAGAGAATCATGAGTATATTGCGGCATCGTTTCATGCATCGCACCATGCGCGTAGTGGGGGTTTTTAGTAGTAGTAGGAAACGCGCACATAAGTTCCCACTATCTTCAATCGTTAATCCGCGTTACAGTTTGAACTTGAGATTCTGATAAGTAAGGTTTACACGAAGTGTGTGTTTTCGCCGGTATGCCACGTTGTGAACGTTATACGAGAAGAAACACTATAGGTGAATTCGAACAGATACGCTCGTTGATGATCGAGAATATTATTCCATTCTACATATATAAATCCGTAACCACCGGAATCACTATTTGTATCGCAGAAACAGAAGGTTCAGATGTCAGCAGTTATTTCAATCTTGGTAATATATACTGACACGTATCGCGCTAAATTTTTCCAAAACTTACGAAGCAGTTGTTGTCTCTTTTGAACAAAACCAAAAATGCATTCTATAAAATTTCTTAACAAAATTTTTAACAATATTTTTAAGTATATAATTTTTTAAAAAAGCGACTAAAACACTCGATAACGACGGTCTACCTTATGCGCTGCGCCATCTTATTTTCACGGGTAGCACAAGCTATCCGTACAAAAATATTTTGGAAATATTGACCAAGAGATGCCAAGCTACCATGAGTGTTAGAAGCTTTCATCATCGTACTTGTTATCAAGTTAAAACATTTTGTACTGAAGCATTTTTCTCTCTGCTGCCAGTGTATCTCGATCATATTTTTTATCCCACTCTTACGGTAAGATAACTTTTAACGTGTTTAATAAAACATTACGTTAAATCATTACGTTAACATGGAAGAAAAAAAATCGTAAAGTTTTATACAATTAAAGCTACAAGGGACTTGTAAATACATAGAAAATCTCGACAAAATAAAGGAATACAATGTAAACGACACGTGTGAAGGATATCTGCCATTGACTGTGTTTGTCGAGACATGTGTCGAAGTATTTACAATTTTCTTCTAACTATGTACTTGAACATTGTATGTTAGATTATTTTGTTATATCCGTTGTATATATTTATTAATACTGTTTACTGTGTGAGATTTAATAAAAATCTAAGAGATCTGTCTTATTTTACTGTATATTTTTTTATGTAAAAAAATTGTTTTATGTAAGATAAAAACATTAAAGTAATATAAAATTTATCACGCATAATGTTTGATTAATTTATTAAAATAAATTTATAATCTAAATAAAAGTGTATTTGCTCACATCTGTTTAATTATAATATGTGAGATTACGTAGTGCTTTTATATTCATTTAAAATTATTTGAAAAAATACAAGTATAGTTAATGTGTAATAATATGTTGTGACAGAATTCAGCATATCTTACAGAAATACATCATATTAATGGTAACGGTCAGGATGCTGGTGAAGTTTATTGTAAAAGAAAATATGCGGAAAACACACTTGGACAACTGCAAGAACAGAAAATTCTGAATGCATTTTATGATAAAAAATGTGGTTTTACATCGATTTTTAGAGGTATAGAATGATACGCATTATCTCTACGTATTCGTTCTCTTTTTCAAATTCTAAATCTGCATTAAACATTACTTATTTACATGCACAGGTACTACAAAAAACTTACGTGAAAGCACCAATAACAAAAAAGTCAAAAACTATCACAAGAGATTTTATAGGCCAGAAAATTTAACTATATTTATAGCCGGTCAAGTGAAACATGATGAAGTTTTTCTCGCTTTAATGCCTTTAGAACACAAAATACTGTCAAAGGTATATTGTTAAGTATATTTTATCTCTTTGCGCGCTTTTTTTTTTGTTTATTCAAACAAAAGCATATTTAAGACTCATATTTTTAACATAAAATTGTAGAGAAAACAAAGTAGATTTCGAAAACCTTGGCAGACTTCGTTGTTGATTGTGCCGTTTAAAAAAAGCAAGGAGTTAGTTGTTTATTATGGTCATATCGTTGACACCGACAGGATAGTGAATTTAATTTGGAAAGGGCCATCCTCATTTAATCAAATATATGAATCGCATAGTTGTAAAATACTCTGGAAATATCTCTTATCTAAATCCAGTCTGTTGTACAAAACATTTCGCAGGTTAAGTATTATCTCCGTCAGTGCCATTAGTTGTCATCAATATGAGCATCGAGATTCAATCTTCTGTTTTCGTCTTTTCGGAACGCAACTCACAGAAGAAGGCGTACTACATATGCGTAAATATTATTTCTTTCAAGTATTTCATAAGTTTATATATATATATGTATATACATATATATGTGTATGTGTCTGTGTGTAGCCAGTAAAATCAATCTGATGATGAAGTGGTGTTTGACAAAGACAATCAACAATTTACGTCGCAGTAATATGACCGTAGAAATAAGAACTGCAATTGACGAATACCGTTCCGATGTTTTAAATGACTTGAAAAGCGATACACATTCTTACATCGCAGATCTCCTTTTCGACCATATCACATTTGAAGATACAAAAAAAGTACGTTACACATGATACTGATAGCCCTTTGACAGACTACGCTTCACTTGTAAATTATATTACTTATGCTTCGTTTGACTTGTTTGACTCTTTTTTTTTTTTTTTTTCTAGTTGGATGAAACATTTAATATTTTAAAAGACGTCAAAAAATTAGAAGACGAACCATTATCGTATTGGGCAAATATCCTTGAGAAGTATTTTGTTACCGCGCCAACGATCACGTTAGCATTTATATCGAGTGAGAAAAAGTACGAAACATTGATAAAAAAAGAAGAAGCACGAATAGCCGAACAAATCACGAGATTAGGCCCACATGGTTTACAGCAGAAAGAGATGAAGCTTCAGCAAGCAAACAATAAAGAAAACGAAGTATGTATTGCATTTGAATGACGTAAATAATACAAGTATTTAACAAATATTTTACATCAAAAATTGGTGATAATTTTTTTTTTCTAACATTCTTTTAAGAGACTTGTGCCTGACGAAGTACTGGAGAATTTGCCTATATTTGACGACGGATCAAATTTCTTTCTGATGTAAGTAAACGTCTACGTTCCGATGTAATACGGAAAAGAGTGATATCGGAAATCGAATCTGTCAGGAAACTCCTGTCTTCACTGAAAAATGTGGTTTTACACATGGTCGTCGACGTCGATACATTAACGATAAATGTTTAGTATTTGCATCATTAACAATTCCTTCCACTCTCCTCCGTGAAATATATACGTATATAGGGTAAATTTTGAAAGTAAATGGTTATTACTTTGCAACAAATAGATCGAATAAAATGAGAAAAACCGCCATTTTAAAAAGAAAACTTGTCAATTTTATTATAACTTGTCAATTGTATCATATATATAAAAAGAAATATAATAATTGAAATACACACTACAAAAAAAAAAAAAAAAATTTGCTAGCGCGTATGAATTAATAATATATTCTTTCAAATCAAAGTCAAAGTTTCAAATCAAAGTTGTCTATCGGAATCTGCAAAAAAAACATTATGTTAGATAATGTTTTTCAAACGGTATTTGTAATTCTGTGCACATTCTGATGAACACTTTGAAAATATAATTCCATAGTCATCCGCGCAATCAAATTTTTGTCTCTTTTTAATGTATTTCAATTATTAAAATATTATATTCTTTTATGGTTTATTATATACTTATGATTATTAAAATATTATATGCTTATAGTATTATACTTCTGGTAATAAAATTTGACAAGTGTTTGCTAAAATGGCGTTTTATTTATTTTGTTCGGCCTGTTTGTTACGAAGTAACAAACCTAACCATTTACTTTCAACACGTTTCCACTGGTCATCCTGTAGTTTTAAAAATAAATCGAAGTTATTAATTATAATGCAACACAATTCTTGAGCATATATTATTAATTCATACGCTCTGGCAAATTGTCTTTTTTTTTGTAGTGCGTATTTCAATTATTCAATTATTGTTTCTTTTATATATATGTATATATATAATAATAATATTATAATAATATATAACAGGAGTGACGAACTTTTTTTCTGCCAAGAGCCACATCACTCCCCCACTACTTGCAAAACAATAGTGCAAGTAAGCGAGCTCAACGGAATAAGCGAGTAGGCGAATAGAAGAAGGAGTCTCTAGTGGCTCGCGAGCCGCCAGTTCGTCACTCCTGATATATAACAAATTTGTTGATTCTTCATCAATAAACTTGAGATTATTTTTTTATCCGTAAAAAGACTAATTAAAAAAAATACAGTAAAAGCAGACTTTATGCGTACGAAAGTCACTAATAATCTTAACTTACTTAGTTCATATTCAATAAGTTCGGTGCGTGTCATTTATTCTGACTCTCTTAATTGATTCAACTCAGCTTTGGAAATAAGAAATAGATTTATTATAACATATACTAAAATGTGAGCAATAAATGTTAAAAGCAATAAACTTTTGTAACATTTCTCCTGATTCGATAAATCCTATTGTTAAGTGTGCCACGGGAAATCCTCGCGTACAATCCTTGTATCAAGACCTATCATTCGGGATTTGGCCGATTTTAAAGTGTCCGTGATACTCAAGGCAAAAAGAGATATGTGCGCGCGAGATATAATTATGATTAAGACTAAATACTACACGACTAATTACTATATGCAATATCACAACATGTGGTTTCAAGGACCTTTGTGAGGATTAATTCTAGAACAAGAACTTCCACACACGAATGCGATCTCGCGCTGCATACGACCGGAGGAGGAGTGTATCTGCTTCGTCACAAAGCTGCAAACGTAGAAACGCACACAAGGAGACAAAATCAATAATGGTACGATTACTCTTCCGCCGCGCTTGCACATGTGCAAGTCGTTGTCGTCACATATATGTATAAGCTACTATTTTCTCGATGAAAGTGCAAGTTATAAGATATATTATGCTTCATTGAGGTTTTTTCTCTCGGCAAGAAAACGCATGTTGCCGGTGATATAAATGTGATACAGAAACTTGACTTGAATCAGCTAAGTCGTCGCTGACGATTATCGAAGGATTATAGGAGGAAACCACAGACTGTGTGTGTAAAAAAGATTAATATTCTACTTTAAAATCGTGATCATTTGGACGATACGGCATTTCAGCTTTAAGCTTCAAGCCGTTGTTCGACTTCAAAAAAAAAAAAAAAAAGAAATAATAAGGCCAAAATATATATGTATACTGGTCTTATTATTTCTCTTATACAGTTAAAGAGAGGATGTCATGTTCATCCGACTGTCGATTGCGCTCTCCACACCGATACAAAGACTTTTTCCGTCTCGTCGTAAATACATCCCGGGATTGTGTTTATGGCGACGGATAAGCGGCCTGCGTAACTTCATCTCGGTCGTTTGATATACCTGAAAAGGAGAAACAAATTGCAATTGTGTACGAGGACAGTAGGAAACGAGAACTCTTGTACACAGCGTCGAAAGTTTAAAGTGACCTATTTGGAGCCACGCTCATATGTTTGAAATATTGTTGGCTTATATCTCTCTGTTCAACGGCGCATTTTCTCACGACGTAACTTTCTATCACGATAGAGCCGCGCGAATATCCTATCACGGTGTGGAATATTAAAAAAATTTATGGGCTGGACATGACGGCACGGAGTTTTGGGGTGGATTTCGGGTCGACCAAAGCGCACCAAAAGGATGGAAAGGACCAAAGTAGGTCGCGACTCGGATAATGCGACCTACTTGCGACTCGGATCGTCCCTTTCCGCGCCAACCCGTTTCGTATCGCTGCTCCTGTATTTCTCCCACACAGTGACGGACGAACGGAGATGAAACAGTTATGAATGTATACGTGACGAGGAAATCATCTCTTTTATAAATTCTGTGATGTAGTAAACGCAATAACTTTTAAATGATGTTAATATTTTCTCGCTGAATGTATAATGCGGAATAACGAATCCAACTCCGAGGTCAAACTTTTAAATCGGTCGAATCTCTCGGTCTGTTTGCTTTACTCTTTAAATTCAATTTTATACAAATTTGTTCGTACCGGTGCGTAATTAGAAGACTAATATATTTTCACGTTATTATGTTTTATCTTTATTTGGATGCGTTTCTGAAGAACACGTCTTGAATATCTCAGTCGTGGGCGCAAAACGCGATTGCCTCGATCCTGTTCTTACGTCATCGCACAGAATGCATCTCCCTCCCTATACGTTCGCTTTTACGTCATTGCCGGTGACTGAAACACCGCGCTTTTTCGTGAATGAGATCCCACTGGGAAAAAGCGGTAGAACAGTGTGAGTCGACGTTATAAAAGATAAATGAAAAAGAAAGAAACGATTGCGGAAACCGCGGCCGCGCTAATAAATCCGGTTGGCGAAGTTACCTTTATGACCGCTCGTTTAGTTTTATTTTTTATTTTTTTTTGTTTTCGGCTTACCTCTCGCGGTATTCAGTGTCCTCCGATATAATTTCTGGTTTGTCCACCGATATCGTGAATACGTCGACGTGGCGACTATGCGAGTCCCGGTTATTAAATTTCGATACTGCCGCGCGGGCGACTTTTTATACCGCAACTCGACACAACGATTCGCGCGTTGCAGTAGATTGCTTAAAATTCAACAATCGGCGTCCTCTTTAATATGTTATAATTATACAACGCATCATATTTTAATTAAAATCTGAATTAAGTTATAATGAGTACAAACACACACACACAAAATGTAAATCGAAATATTTCGATTTACTATAACTAGTCGTGATAAAATACAGCGACGAGTATACATCGTTATGTGCGTTATAATATGTCAAAATAATTTAATTAAACATTTTAATTAAAACCAATTTTCTTGAGTAAATTTAGTTAAGCGGCACTTAAAGCACAGTATATTTTCAAGAAATCAATATTTTATAGCGAAAAAAAAACTGTTATTGCACGTTTCTCTCTTTCTTCTACGCGCGTATAATTAAATCGAATATCATCTCAGAGTAAAAAAGATCCGCAGATAAAAGTCGTCATAAACAGTGTTTTACTGGAAAATTTTTCTTCTGCGTAAAACTATACAGCAAGTGCGAAGAAGAAGAGAGAAAGGGAAGAGACGGAGAAGGGTGGATGACAGCGCATGTAGAAATAAGATGCGTCTCGCAATATACGGCTTGCAATTCCAAGTGCTACGGCGCGGCACCGAGCAATTGAGAATCTTTATGCAACGCGAGGAGCGAAATAGTTCTGTGTTTCTATCCACCATAGTGGGCACGAATACGATACGTGCTGTATCGTATGGCGCTTTTTTAGCACACAACGTAGCCTTTAAACCCCTCGTTTAACCACCTTCGGTATCATTCTCCTTCTTCATTCCTGTCACTTCTCCCTCCCTTTTCTCGCTTCATCTCTCACGTTCCCTCTTTCTCCTATTTTAGAACGTTGTATCCATTCGATATTTAGACCATCTCGCGCGGCGTGTATTTCCAATGCGAGCGAGAACGGAATATCGAGTGGCCGTACAAACGAGTAAAACGACTACGAAAGAGCTACGTTGGAAATTTGAGATTTAAAATATGAGATCGACAAACGTTACATTGAATAAACCATGGCGCTGAGCGCAATATATCGTTAAATTAACGGCGAGCCCCCACAGTGGTTTCCGTATCCGCAGCAAAAACATGCTACTATACTGTATGTGTATAAACATATTCGAGAAAATACATATTGATAGTCACATTGAAACAACGCAAAACATTTTATATTTATCTTGTATATTGAATTTGTGATGAAATTTCTCATGCCATTTCAAGCGTATAGATATCTATGCATAATATGCAAGACGCGCAACATGCAACTTTTATGTTTGATCCTCGACATTATTTTTTTCTGATTGCGAATAACGATTTGGAAAACCAATTAACGCATACATATATATGTTGTAGGTATGCAATAAAAATCCATTAATTATATATATTTTTATATGTACGTAAATACAATATAAATATGTTTGATTGAGCTCCACGGTGAAATTTAATCGCATATAAACACATAATTAATGGATTTTTATTGCACTTTAAGAACTGCATGAAAATTTGTTTATGTGTTTAGTTCTTATCCTGATGTGTAGGTATAATTTTTTACATGGATATATATTTTTTTCTCTAGTTACACTATAATGATAATTAATTGTCCACGTGTTAAAATATTTTGATCAGTGCTCGCTGCAAGTTACTTACCGCTGGTACATCCCACTGCCGATGACCGGTAATTGCAAGCTATAGTGAGCGATATATATTGCTTGCGCGAAAGTGAGAACCACCTCTCTAATTAATGTCTGCATTTTTTTTTTATTTACGATGCCGGAGTAACAATTATCCTATTACAAGAGAAAAAAACAAACTCGTACTGGCAGTTACTAATTGTTACTATACTGCTTGTACGCTCCTGAATATCTTGAACACCGACAGGAGCCTGGTTTATCGACTAACAGTCTTGTTTTGGATCGACTATAACAGATGAGGGTATATTTTTTCCTATAAACTTTTATTCATTCTACGGCTAGTCAATAAATGATTGCACGTCAATAAATGATAATAATAGCGTCTTTGTTAATTCACATGATTTTTTTCTCTTATCGAACTCTATATATGACTCCGTTCTTTGATATATTAAAGCAATCAGAATCTTTTTCGAAACATAAGAGCTGTAATATATATAATTATATAAATGTTAACACAGATTTGCTAGAAAGAAAAAAATTAATTTTCTCAAGACGAACAGCAAAAGAAAAAAGATTTTATAAAAAAAAAGTCAAAAAACACACAGAACAAAAATCGACAGAAACCTCCATTAGACGTTCATTAGTAAATGTCGCATGGAGCTATGGATGTTTAATAGATATGTTACATCTCTGTGAAACTGTCAACTGTTATACTAGTTTTTTTTTTTTTTTATTGCAGTGGTTTTTTTTATTATAGTGGAGACAAACATATAGGAAAAAAGGAGTGCTGACAATTTGGAGCAGGTTGAAGAAAAGCATTGTAGTAAAAAAATTAATGCACAGATAATACAGTGTATTATGTTAAAGAATTCGGGTAACGTTGCACAAAATAAATCTATGATACATAAAGAGAGATTGACGATACCAGAATTCTAACAATTAATGTTCAATACATGATTTATTATATAAAACATGATCGCATTATACCACAGATTATAACCAATGTCATAAATCTTGTATTTCCGAAGTTTTGTCAATAACATTAAAATAATAAAAACAGGAAAAACCTCAAATTCCGCGTTTGTTTGACGTGTAGATATATATATATATATATATATGTATGTCAGCTCTTTGGGGCCCGGAACCAAATAATGCGCAAAATACAGATTCTATATGGGCTCCCGCTCCAACATATGGA
>QVOA01001923.1:0-18035 GCA_014825685.1 Pseudomyrmex cubaensis
TTAATTTTCAGGCTGGACTGCTGCATAGGTTCCAGCAATCTAGGCTGGTATTTGGGCTGTTTATTCTTCTCCGCGTTTGCTTTCATTTACGGTTCCAATCTGACTATGACGAGCGTGTGTCATCCGTTCATACTCATTGGCACCGTACTTCTGCCTGATGACTGCAGCGACGTTTATCATCAGTTAGAGTATGTATATTTAATGCACACATTTATATTATTTTCCAGTTTGTACTTTGAGACACACAGTGTCTTTTAAACGCGCTGAATAGGCGCGCGAAGGTTCTTGAAATCGTTCCGCACGATAAAACGAGGCAAAAGTATTTTATATCGGCCGCACTTCCCGTGCGATCGCCGATAGGGAGACACCCAGTGAAGTAAACTGGAAAGATACAGGGAGTCTGGAAAGTTTTAATTGCACGAAAAAGACCAAAAAGAAAAAAAGACGATAATAATGAGCTCCGTAAGAGCTCGGCGTCGATAAATAATTGCAATATCTCTCATTATGGCTCTCGTAATGTAACGAAAAGAAATAAAAGTATATAGATAACATGTCGCGCAACTGTGATCCGCGCGCTCGGGACATCCCGTCCGGAGGTCGATCGATGATAATCGCGTAATGAACGTCCGTATTGTTGCAGCCTCGCTCTTTGCTTCGTCTCCGCCGTTTACAGCCTCCTCGTCGGCGTGGTGGTGCTCGCTTACCTCCTGTATCATCTGTGGCTGCTCTCTATCGGCACGACGTCGAACGAGCGGCGATTAAGCACCGAAAGTCATTACGATCACGGAATGCTGAGGAACGTGTCTCGGCTATTCTGTTGCAAAACCTAAAAGAATTATTCTGTACATACTTTAATTGTAAGCTAATAGGAGGTTCTACTTCGGGTTCACTTCGCACACACAGTGTACATGTACTACACGCCCGTACAAAAAAAAAAAAAAAAAAAAAAAAAAAAAAAAAAGAGACAACACTAAGGCCAAAAAAAAAAATCTGTCGTCGAATTGTGCGTCGAGTATAGTATCGCATTCGTTCGAGAAACAAAGCAAGATGGGGGAATACATGTTAGGTATTAAATTCGTTTTCTCACTCTCCTCTCATCCTTTCGACTTGCATATTCTATCTTTACACGCGACGGATTCGCGTCGACTCGTCATCATCGCAGGTGCGGCGTTGACGTTTTACGTATAATCTCGATTTGACATCTTTCTCTCAGCGACATATCACCGAGATCAAGCACCAGATTACAATCGTTATTCCCTCTTAATGTTAAACAGTGTGCATACCATTTGTATATTTATTGTAACTGTGATAAAGTGGCCATTGTACGAATAATATAATAAATTATACCAGTCTGTATACTAAGGGATGTACAAGTTCAAGTGAGAGAAGAAGAAAACAATCTAAACAACAAATTGTACAGGTTTATTGAATGCCATGGCATTTCGCATTGTTGAACGCGTAGAGGAATACTCGTTCGAATCTCTTACGCGCATCTAGAGATAAGACTCTCTCTTTACCTCGTCCGGACACAAGGCCAAAGATTGATTCAAACGACGAAAAAAAAAAATTAATGTTACTTCTCTTAAATTCGTTACTGTACACAATTAGTCTTCTAATATGACACCTCTCTGCCTGGGATCAAAATCCGGAATCACTTCTCGCACCGCTTGCCGCCACGCGTTTCTTATTCGCTCGCTCTCCCTGATGTCCGGCACCAGTTCCGGATATCTCTTCCACATACCGAAGTATCTCGTTTTCAATTTTTCCTCGTGATGTTCCGAAGCCAGACGTTCTCTCCGCAATCGTTCCGTTTTGTAGTCCACGGTCTTCACTCTCCATAGTTTGAAGCACTTGCTCTGCAATCTCATGTCGGAAAAGTCTCTAGCCACTTGCGCCTTCCTCTTCTCGTCCCGCGTCACCTCCCTCCACGTTCGCAACGCGCGCCACAGCAGGTTCCTGTTGTGCAGCGACACAGCCAACTCGATCCCGATCTGAATCCGACGTTCCGTTTCCGCCCTCCAACCCGCGAACGTTTTTCGCAGCAAGGATCGCTTGTGATGGGTCTCGGCTTTGCTCATGCGATTGTTCTTCGTTTCGACGAGCGCGACGAACGGATCCATGATGTAACGTCGCAGCAAGTAATTGCGATAAAACTCTTCCGCCATGGCATTCAGGTTCTTGAACCTTTCGATTTCGCGCGCTCGTTGCTGCTCACGTTCCTCGCGCAGTCTTTTCGCTTCGCGCAGAACCTGGAGGAAGTATCAGGTTTCGAACGTGCGTATTATTTTCTAAGTAGCGTAACAATTAAGCGGCATTACAAAACAGTACTTTATTGTATTGTAGAATAAAGTACAAAAAACATATGTATAATATACAATTATATCCTAGTACTGTTGTGAGAAAAAAATAAAATGTAACGTCTTGGTGCTAAACGCGCAATGTAACATTTTGTTAGAAAAAAAAAAAAAAAAAAAAAAAAAAAAAATTTTACCCGCAAGGTAAAAGCTCTATAACGAAAGCCAAGTGTACGACACGATATCCAAGTATATTAATATAACTTTGACCTCTCATATTATGTTATATATATTATATCTGACCTCTTGTTGCGATCTTCTCCTCTCTAGCTCCGCCTCCTGCCTGGCGGCCTCTTCCTTCCTCCGTTCGTCCTCCAGCTTCTTCCGCCGCGCTTCTTCGCGCAGCTTAACTCGGTTCCTCCTCGCTTCCGCCCGCGCCTCCATCCTCGCTAGAAATCTAGGCGGGCTCGGAACCCGTACGGGCGCCG
This sequence comes from Pseudomyrmex cubaensis, assembly GCA_014825685.1. NCBI lineage: Eukaryota > Metazoa > Arthropoda > Insecta > Hymenoptera > Formicidae > Pseudomyrmex > Pseudomyrmex cubaensis. The sequence continues at coordinate 2,783 of QVOA01001923.1, forward strand.
TCAGAGACTTGTCTCTGTTAATTAAAGGGGAAACATGTAATTAAGAATCTCCTCAGCGTGGAATTAACGCTCGTGTAACTTGGGGCTCGATTTAATTTGCTGCTAAGATAAAGAACGTCTCTTTAAGAGCAAAGAGACTGGCGGAAAGACCAACAAGACAAAACGATCCGCTTTAATTCAACGCTAACTTCTATCGTAGAAGTATGGTAGACGCTGCGAGCTGAGGATCGTGATCTCGCAACTTAAATTACAAAATTAGAAATTTAGATCTAATTTATATCAATACTAAGTTACAGCAAACTGAGCAAGTTGTTTGTAATCAGAACTTGTAATTAGAAATGTCTGTCAAGTTTGAATATAACATGTTCATAATGTTTTTCTATGACCTGTAGCCCGCTTGTCTCATCAGCTGGATCAGGGTCCTCCTGGTCTGTTGGCCGCAGTGAGTCAGAGTCTCCTTGGCCGCGTTCATCGTCTCCTCACTGGATTTCATTATCTCCTCCCGCACCTGTTTCAACGTCAGTTCCTCGATAATCTTGTCCTGCTCGGCCAGTTTCAGCTTTTGCTTGCGGATGATCTCTTTCTGCGCGTTCAGTCGATTCTGCGCCGGCGATTCGACGACCACGCACGGCCTCGACGGAATCTTCTTCTTCTCTTCGTTGGTCCTCGCGGAGGATCTCATCGCGTCCGTTTTTCGCGTCTTCAGTTCCTTCTGCGTTTCCGCGATAGCGTCGATGAGCGTCTCGATTTTCCGCATGTCGGAATTCTCCTCGGCGCGTTCCCGCCCGGCCTTCGCCTTCTCCACGTGCGTCTTCCACGCGCGAACGCACGATTTCAGTTTTCGTCGAGACGCGACGCTCTGTATGTTCGTCTTGATCTCCCGAAGACGTCGCTTGTCCCGCGCGTTTTCCCGAAGAACCTCGAAGCACAATCGCAAAACGCGCGATCGAGATTCCCGCGACTCGCAGCTCGATCGTTTGTCCTTGATCGTCACTTTGATGCTACCGAAAGGCGCACCCTCGACCTCGTGTGTCGGATATCGTTGCGCGATATCCGCCGATTCAACGTTTGGGGAAACATTGACTCGCTTAGTTTTCTTTCGGATGGTCGAGACGTGTTTTTGTTCGGTCGTCTTGCACTTTTTTTTATTCAAAGTAATCCGCTGCAAATTAATAATAAAATAAACTTCAATTCGTAAATCAAAAATTAAAATCAAAATATTTGTTTGCAAACGTTTGCGCGTATTTTTGTATCAGTATATATTTTTTTAAATAAAACAATTTTTTATTAAAGTAATTTTTTTTTTAATAAAACAAATTTCTGAAACAATTACATCTAGAATAAATTTCAGGAAACAAGGAAACTCATCTCACTTACTAAATTTTACCTTGAGTCTGCTGGTTGTTCCCCAGAAATTCTCGTCGTCTGAGCTGGCTATGCTCTTCTTGCTGCAAGATTTGCGAAAAAATTTAGGGCGAGATTTTTCAAGGTCTTGCTCAAACCTGCGTAGTTCCCTCTCTATGAAAGCTTGTTCCTTCTTCACCTGCAGTTCTCTCGTTTCCTCCTGCGTTAGTATTCTGCAATTTATTTCCAGCCACATGTTGGATGTTTATTTACTTTTTATGTATTTTATAACGTATATTTGTTACTCATAGAATTTGAAAAAAAAACTTACCTCTGAGCTTCCGTTAACACTGAGGCTTTTACCGAAGAAGCGCGCGGATTTGCGCGATACATCTTGTGCCTCGCGTCCATGATCAGATTCGGATCCAGAAGTGCTTTTCTCTCGTCCTCCGACATCCGACGTTTATCGGCCGGCTGGAAAATCGTCACCTTCATCATCTCGTCCATTAACTTCCTCGCTTCATCGAACTGCACCATGTTCGCTCGAGTTTGAGAATTGATATTGTTATAATATATTTGTCGGTCAGGTATTGATCTGTTTATGTCGTCTGGCTGAAGCCAACTTCTGTTTATGCGTGGTTTGTTTTCTGTTGTTAAGGGAAGTTTCAGAGTTCCCCGACCCTCCAAGGTAAACGGCCTAACCCTTGAAAAAATTCGATAAAGTGATGGGACGAGGGTAGGAAAAAGTAATTGCTTTTTCGATGGAAATAGAAACGTCGCAAACATATACGCGGTTGCGCGATGCGTTGTTTTATTTTTGTTGTAACAAAAGAAATAAATGTTTCTGATAAAGAGAATGTTTTTGTTTTTACAGTTTAATATTTTAAATAAATTGTAGTAAAAAAAAATACACAACGCTTCGCAGAAATATTTCATTTTATATTTGTTTACACCTACTTGTTAAAGTTATTAATAAAGATGGCGCAGAGGCATTTATCGACTTCGAATTGATTTATCACAAAATAACTTCTCCTCTATCTTTTTCTATTTAAAAAACAATAAATTTCCGCGACTCGGCCATTTCAGTTTCCCGCCATTTGCGCAGCGCCCGGTCGCGATGCGCGGGCAACCTCGACTGTTGATGAGCCAGTGCTTCTCTCTGCAGCAGCAGGTGCACCACAGAAGCGCCAGAGAGGTACAACGACTCCGAAAAAGCTATATGTCGAGGCTGGTAAGTCTTCTCGTTCGAACTAACCGTGACGCTCGCTTGACGCACACCCGTTTCTGTCTCGTTTTCTCTCTCGCGCCGCATGTCGTTCGCTAGACGCGCTGATCTATACGTCGGGAATCGCGTAGCGACGGGGTTAAAGCGATTTGGTACCTTCGTAGTCTGCCAGTCACTCATCCAGATCCGTTGAATGTGACTTCAATAGGCGACGAAGCATCCGGACTTGTCTGGCGCGCTACGTAGCGTAAGATGGATTCGAGGGGCCCTCCCGAGGGGGCCCCTGCCGAGTCCTTCGAGATATCCTGTATCGACAAGGGGGCTGACATCTCAGTGAATTGGCCTACTGATCACGCTTTCGCTTCGTCGATGTGCGAGCAACCGAAGAAGCTCAACAACAGACTTTTGTTTTTGACCGTGAGTAATTTTCGACGATTGTGTCATTGACAACGAGGTCAACGACAAGTTGACTCTACGAGACTGCTCTTCTGTCATCAGGTGGAGTATGTGGAGGATCAAAACCGTTTGTTTCCCGCGTACGAGCACATCTCCTTCTCTCCTAGACCACCCTCTCCCCTGTCTGAATTCGAGCATCGGGTCAGTCCACTGGATCCAAATATGAGCTCAGCCGCCAGATATTCTCCCACACCTGTTCAGCTGCCTCCTTCCCCCTTTCCGAATCCCGTTGTTGTGCTCCAAGGTCCGTCCTCTCCCTTGATATCCCAACCCGAACCAAATATCAGGACGAACATCAATTACGCGACCCAGTTGGCTCATCCGATTGACGGCCAGACTGTACCTCAAACAGACACAACCACGGACTTTGTTGGCAATGGGAACGAGGAGGGACTGGTGTCTGGCAACGAATTGATTTTAATGCAGGGTAAGAAACATCGATTTAAAATACATGGATACAATCTGTGTATCTGTTTCTCTGGCTTTTTTTTCTTTATTTCCTTTCAATTTATATTGATGTTTACAGAAACTACACCCGAATTGGAGTCTTCAGCAACTCCCTTGATGCTAACGGGGATCCCGAGCACAGACTTCACCCTGACCAGGGATTTTTTGGTGATGCAAGATGATCAAATAAACGTTATCAATACGTTCAAGAATCAAAACATGGAGATGGAGGATAATCCTGTTAACATGTTGTCTGTGACAGAAGATACGAACAAAGAGAACAATAATCTTGTTATGGCAGAGTATGACAAAGAGGATCAACAAGACGGCAAGACGTCACCATCTGGCGAGAAAAAGAAAGTGATTGAGAAGAAAGAAGTGAGAAAATCCAAGCGACGTTTGACAGATAAAAACGATTTATGTGAGTATTCAAAAATATTTCCACAGCATGTAGTTTGAATAAATACTTTCGTCCAATAAATACTTGTGTCCTATGATTGTAATGCATTATTTTTTTTTGTGTTTCTATTTAAAGGGTGCGACGAGTACGACGGCAATTGCGCCAAAGACGACGGTAACTTGAACGACGTGTGCACAATCGCAGATCAACCGGTACCTTCGCGTGCCGTAGCAACACTGCCAGGATCGTATCTTTCGCTAAACAAGCTGTCCACCTCGAACGACGACATGATCTTCGGGGTTTTCGCGAAGCGCAATATTCGTCGACGCACGCAGTTCGGTCCGATAGAAGGCGTACTGTGTCCTTACGACGGTTCGTCCTTCGAGAACGCTCTGCCGCTGCTCTACGAAACTGAGAGCGGCGAATTTCTGAAAGTAGATGTTTCCAACGAAAGTGAGTAATCATTTTTTTTTCGAATGTTTCTTCTCCCGATTTATATTGTTCACAACTTCATTTCGATTCTACAGACACATCAAATTGGATGCGTTTCGTTCGACCCGCGCTGACGTACAAAGAGCAAAATTTAATCATTTGCCAGCAGAAGGACGGAATAGTGTTTTTGACTAATAGAAATATTTCAGCGAAGGAAGAGTTAAAGGCGGGTCCTGGTCCGAACTACGCGAATCGTAGGAACTTGCCGATACTTAAACCAGATGCCAAAGATGAGAAAGGTGCGAAAGATAGAAATATTGCGTTAATTTTTACACCGTAAATGAATTACATCGTTTCTTTTCTTCTTAGAAGTCGCTAATCAAATTTCTTCGTGGTCGCGCTTTGACGGCAACTCTTACAATCGGCGCATAAACATGCTCCGCGGCAGAAACATCAAGGAGAAAGAGAACTCGCAGAAGAACAAGTGCGGCAAGGAGTGGAAATGCTCCGTGTGCAATTTGATTTTCAAAAAGCTGTCCTTGCTCAATCTGCACGCAATTGCTCACTCGTCTAACAATACCAAAATCGAGAATCAAACGTCGACGTGTCCGCAGTGCAGAGTGACGTTCGAGAAGCCGAGCGAGTTGGTGAGTCACGTGTCGCAACACGGACGATCGGTCTCAACGAAGACGAAGAAGCTGACGTCCTTGAGCTCGTACAAATGTTCACTGTGCTACAAGCGTTTCGCCACGCCGATGCGATTGCAACAGCACTGCCTGGTGCACAGTCCCGAGGACCAAAAACCACTGCCGTGCAACATCTGCATGAAACGATTTATGAACAACTCGGCGTTAACCGGTCACCTAAAAACGCACAGAGGTAAGTCCGCACGTTCGAGAACTATCGCGTTTTAATTAATTAAAAAACTGCGACCCACCAATCAAAGTTTAATTTAACCTTCGTCAGGAAACGAGCAGGCGTTTGAGTGCCCGATGTGCAAGCAGGTATTTCGTCAGGGCATAATGCTGAAAAATCACGTTGAGACACACAGGAATCAGGAGGGTATATTCAGCTGTCCCCACTGCCAACGGACGTTCATCAAGTATTCGGTTATTCGCAAGCATATACGGGCTTATCACTCCGAGAGAAAACACAAGTGCCAACATTGCGCGAAATGTTTCCCGACTGTTGACAAATTGCGAATGCACTTGTTGAAACATTCCGATCACAGGTACGGGGGACTTTCAGTCTTGTAGCCACGTCAATTAGAATAATATAAAACTAATGGATCGATACGTGCTTATAATTTTTTAATGCAAATCTGATCTATCTTTACTTGAATTTGCAGAGAATTTCATTGCGCAGACTGCGGCAAGCAGTTTAAGAGAAAAGACAAACTGAAGGAACACATGACTAAACTACATCAGTCGAAGACGGTTAACGGAGAACAAATGACTCAGACGAAGAAATTTGTGCCACAGGTACGCGAGAATATTGACGAAATGACGACGTCTGTTCGGTCTCGTTTTACGAAATCAATCTGTCTCAACAGGTAAATCCGAACGATTACAATCGCTTTATTTACAAATGCCATCAATGTCTGGTGGGTTTCAAGCGAAGGGGGATGTTGGTTAATCACCTGGCGAAGCGACATCCCGAAGTCGCGCCGGAATCCGTACCGGAATTAAACTTACCGATTCTGCGACAAACCAGAGACTATTACTGCCAATACTGCGACAAGGTTTCGTGATCAATTCGCACGCGTGTTTGCAAGAAATAAAATAATTTCTGTATTTTAACGTGTGCGTTTCAAATGTGTGTTTCAAAGGTCTATAAGAGCAGTAGCAAGCGTAAGGCACATATCATGAAGAATCATCCCGGCGCTGCTCTGCCGGCTAGCAATCGGCAGAAGGAGTCGGAATTCTTGGGGCTGCCGAATCCTACGTTCAGCCAAACGGTGGGCAGCATCACGACCGTTCCCCATGGCTGTCAGTGGTGTCACAAGCAATACGCTAGCAAGGTAAGATCTCTCGGGTGTCGGAGTGCGTTCAATAACGAGTAAATCGGACAAAGCGAGTTGAGGAAAAAATTGAATTACGATTATAATTAAATTGCGATTTAAGGCGAAGCTGTTGCAACATCAACGCAAGAAGCACGCCCACTTGATGGAGCCGAAGGATCAGATACCGCGATCGCGGAACCGACCGCCGCAGAATCAAAATCAACCGCCGGCGTTGAACATGAAGAACCTCGTGGTGTCCGACTACATGCCGGGATGCGATGTAAACGGGGATTTTCTCAAGCAGAAAGTAATCAAAATATCGGACGACGTCGATCTGGTGCCCAATGGCGGCCTGGAGATGATGGTCGGTCAACAGTTTGTTCGTATGCGGGACATACGCTGAGGAGAAGCGCGGCATCCCCGACACGGGGGATGAGCGTCACTTAATTTATCGAGATATGAATCTCGCGACCTTTGTACGCAGCCGAGATAGGCTGTGGTTTTTTGCTGTCGTTACACTCAAATTGGAGCGACGTCGCGCCCCCTCCCCGGACGACGAGAGGTCAGTCGCCCGAGAGAAACATTTGAGAATACGCGGCTTTGTCGGCGCCGGAGTGCGAAACACTCGGCGCCATTTTGTTGGTTGTATGTTAGTCGATCGACAACGACAACGGTCATCGATAATAACAAAAAATAGCGACTTTGGCGAAGAGATTTGTTCGAAGGCCGCAATTTTTAAGAACACTTTGTCCGAGTCTCGAAACGAAAAAAAAAAAAAAAAAAGAAAACGCCTAAGAACATCGACTGCGAAGGCTCGAATCTACACACGGTGAACACAGTAGTCTCGTACAATTGTTGAGATTTCTTCTTGAAATATTAAGGATACCGTATAAAAAAAAAAAAAAAAAAAAAAAAAAAAAAAAAAAAAAAAAAGGAAAAAAAAAAAAAAAGGTAGAACAAAAAAGTCCTGGTACTATCGACACGCATCCTTTTACGCTAGACCTGATATAGTTTTACTTTAAAAATCTATGCCAAGCTTTTGAAAATCGATCCGATGTCATTCGAGTGTGAAGTAGATGGACCAAAACAATTTAAACGTAACACGTTTTAAGAAACGCTACTCGGGCCTGTTTGTTCGGCTTGAATTTGGCGGCGGGCGGCCAATCCGCCGCCGTGTGTTTTAGACTTAACGTGATTTCTTCCGTGCCACACCGGTGATTTACATTTGTGGACGAGTACTTACACACGCTAAAAGATCATTGTTCGCGAACGTATATTTCGGCTTCAGAGTGATTGTCCGTTTAGATTAAAAAAAAAAAAAAAAGCGAAAGCTTGCGAACTCCGCGAGGAAATCGTCCATTTTCACTTTTTGCTCTTTCTCTCTCTCTCTCGTAATTCCAAGATATTATCGTAAAAAAAAAAAAACGCTTGCGTCCACGTTCTCATTTTAGGATAAAAACGAGTTATCAACACACGCGTATCCTTAGGATCTCCGACGGAAATGTAATACCCACACACTGTTTTTCGAGTAATCGTTTTTTCGCAATCGCCAATTTCCCATCTAGCTGAGAGAGCCCGCTCTTCAAATCGTCGGTACCCTCGAAACAGTATATATCCGGATCGAAATCGACGCACGGCACTGTAGTTTTTACGTAGACTTGCCCCAGAGGAGGGGGACTTGCCCCCTTTCTCCCCCCGCGATTTCACCCGAGCGACGACACGAGGAGCCAACGTACGTGTATTTTAAGCTGTGTGTGTGTGTTGTTACACAAAACCAGCCCGCGCGTCTTACCCCACCCACCTATACACACGTTACAAAGCACACAACGCGTTACAACGCGAGTTCTCTCGCGACTATTGTCCCAAAGATTGTGCATTTCCGCAACGTCTAAGTTCGGACACGATTCCGATTCTCCCCCATAGTCCGATCGATGTGTGTGTGTGTGTGTATGTCGTAAATAAATAAATAAATAAACGCACACGAACGATTTTCACACTCGGAAACATTTCTCGACGAAACGACGACGATTTGAATTTTATTTTACACACGGTAAATATACACACGGTAATTAATATAACATTGTCGCAATTGCGAAGACAGAAAACTGCATGTTTGTCGATGTCGTTGAGTACGTGGAGGACTGTACTATAAAAGAAGACTTAAAAATAAAGTTATTCTCGATTGAACGGTACGGACTTGGGCTTGTCTTTCATTTAAGCGTGCGAACACACGAAATCTCAACACCACCAATCCAATTTTTCTTAAGGAAATTCTTTTTTTTTTTTTTAATTCAACTGCTTGCGCATGTGCACCGCTTATATGCCACATACAATTGCGTTGTTATTCAGTTTCGCTATATTTCATATACGATTATAATCGCGGTCATCTTCCCTTGGTAAGTGCCCGTAGAACATAAAAAATATACTTAATAATACGTGACTATCATAATTGTATAAATTTGTTTTCTCGTAGCTTCTCTACTTAGTCTCGTGACTCTTTTGTCTGTTTATCGCGCTTTTGCTTTCGAACTTTTCGCTGGCGATCGCGAGCGGACCCACCGCTCCGGGCTTCAACACCTGGTGATTCGGCGTGGCCCCGAGCGCGTTCCCGCCCCGTTGCGCGGCGTCGTACAGCTGCTTCTGCATCACAGCCAGGGAGACCTTGTTGGCGGACAGAAGGTCCTTCATGCAAATCATCTCGCCGGACATTCTGCGCGGCGTGTCCGAGCTGTCCTCCGCCCTGATCGAGTCTTTGCCGACGAGACGCGTCGGTCGTCTTTTCGAGTAGTATATTGTCGACACCGAGGACTGTTTCCTTGGGAGATACGGCGCAGCCACGTCCCGGTTGCCGTATTGCAGCTTGTGTATCACGTAATTGAGGCCCTGCTTTATCACGATCGATGTGACGTTCATCAACGAGTATATGCAGCAACATCCAATCACCATGAAGACGAAGTTCGCGAATCTGTACCTGTGCAAACACACATGCGAAATCTCTCCGCTTGCTCTCGAAGTTTTATTTGCAAATTCTTTTATTTTTTCGACGCGTTTGAAAAAAGACTTCGTCGAAGGATCTGTCGTTCAAACGAAATTTCTAAATAAAATCAAGTTAATTTAATTTTGTCGATTTGATGAGAAAACAAAATTACGGCGCAACGTACCAATGTACGTGGGGATAGCTCGGTTTCTCCGTGCTGACGAAGTCACCGAAGCCGATGGTGGTGAAGCTGACGAATGCGAAGTACAACCCGTCGAAGTAATCCCAGTCCTCCAGCGACGCGTAAAGCGCGGCGGCGCAACAGGCAATGACGCAGGATGCCGTGGACAAGTAGAGCATGACCCAATACACGCTAGGTTTCCATTGGTCCAGGTCCATGTGATCGTCGTCGTCGAGGATATCAGGCAAGGACGGATGCTGGGTGTTGGACGACTTGGAAACTCGGCGGGACATCAACGTCGACTTGCGAAGACGCCTTCTCTGACGATATACGTGCCAGTTGCGCAAAATCCATGCCAGCAAAGTGATAATTCTCTCGAGGAAGAGATTGAAGAACAGGATGCCACCTGCGCCCATTTATTTTTCATTGAAATTCAATTGTTTTCTCATTAAGCGACATTAGGATTACGTCACGCATTAAAATTTACAGGTAAAAGTTTTCGTAACAAAATATAAGTTTTTTTTTTCAAGAAGATTATTTTGAGCAGATTTTTTAAAAAAATAATTCTTTTCCAATAATTATCCTTTCAGATTTTTGTGTTGAATTTAACATTTACCGGAACAACCGAAGAAGCCGTAGAGAACAACAGCCGCTTTGCCCGCGGTCGTTTGAGGCGCGGTGCTTCCGTATCCTGGAAAATAACTTTGATATCACGCTTCTTTCATTAAAGGAGCATATTGTGCCACGACACTATATATAGAGATCGGCGACCAAGGGACAGCTAGTTCCCCCCGGTGGGAATAAGTGTGAGACTAGGTCGTGGGATATTAGCATTCCGGAATTCGACGGTACATTCTCGTGCCGGCCGACGACCCTTATTCCTTTATTTAACATCATTACGACCAAGTTTTACAGAAGAATGCGATAGTCGACAACTTTTCTCGATCGCGCACGCACGCGATGTAGAGCGCGGTATAAAAAATTTTCTCGAGAATTGAAATTTATTTTTGTGATAAAAAAGAAATTGTTCTACTTCGCTCTCTATTTTACGGTTGCGCAAAATTCTCAAAGCGAAAATAATTTTCTTTCACAGACGCCAGGACGTAGAAAATGTATAATCGGTCTAAGGGTCAATCATCGGTTTCGCGATTTCTCGAAGAAACGGGAAACAAAACCGAAGCGCGGAAAAAGCTAGAACACGCGACACGAATCCCACTGACCCCGATACTTCTTCCCCCCGGTCGCGGATGAGTAGAATACGGTATTCCGGACACGGCGCCACGCGGTTAGTTCTTACCGATCGTAGTAACTATGGTGCCCACGAAGTGAAAGCTACCGGAAAAGTCCCAGCGGCGTCTCTTGTTGATGATGCCGGTGGCGGAAGCGTTGCCGTACGCGTAAAGCAGCTCGTGCAATCTCTGCAGAGCCAACGGACTGCCGCGCAGGTGGTGCCTTCGAAACGCGTGATAGACTCGCCAGAATTCCGCGGCCTGTGTGTGTTCCAATCCAATTAAAAAAAACTCAAAACAGAGTCAATTAATAATCTAATTGCTGCGATTTTTTTTTCAAGTCTTCAATCTCTCAATTCTTCGTGGATTCACGCGGGGAAGGTGTCTACTTGATCAAGTTACAGAAATACGCGCGACTCATCGATTCGGCGAAACTAAATATAAAATGAAATAAAATAGCTTTATTGACACTTTCGCACAAAACTCGTGTTTTAATTCTTGAAATTTTTAAACGCAGGTTTTTTTTAAATGCTCGTTTAGAACTTTCGTTTTTTTTTAAACATCTATTTTTTACACAAAAGAATTTTGCGTATATACAATAAAAAAAAAAAAAATTGCGAGACGCGTACACACAGACGCGTATGGTGTCTGATACCTGTCGTATCTCGAGATCGCTCTCTAGCCTCTGGAAGAGGGCCGCGCCTGCGAGCATGTAAGCTGCCAGGACAACGGCGAGGAGGATAATCCTGGCGTTGTCGTCCGCGAGGCCTCCGCACAAGCACATCACCGGCGACTCATCTTCCGGACAGCCGGCGTCTGCTACACGCGATCCCCCCACCGCCGCTTTTCATCTCTGGCGGCGCAAACTCGGCGGCTCGAGAAGAGGACTCAAAATACAAGGACGCAAGAGGAGTGCGATTTAAAGAACGCTTCATCCTCTTTAAAAAAAATACACCGCGTGCGTGTTCTTCTCTCATCAATGTGATCACTCGCGCTAATATCTTTAATTAAACAGTTCGTGATCTTTCGCATATAAAGTGACAACCAAAACACGAGAAATAAATCTCGCGCGCGCGTAAATTGCGCGAATTGCGTTAGAACGCAACGGAGTTTCTCTCAAAGCTTCTGAATTTGCGCGCGCGAATCCGATAAGCGTCGGGAAAATAAAATCGATCCGCAGCGCGGATTGGAAAATATCCTAATTGCCTCGCATTGATGACACGACGGGGGCGTACAGAAGAAGGCCGAGATATGTGTGCGGGGCAATCTAACGCTGGTACCCATTGAGAGCAGATCCTTTGACGAGTTAAAAATAGAAGTACAAACAACCCGTTCTGCGTATTCAACGCGTGAATTCCGTTCCGAGGGGGATGTCTTTTCGTGAAAAGCGACTTTAAGTAAACGCGGCGGAATAATTAGCCCGCGGAATACGGAAGGCGGATGCCAAATTGTGACCTTACGCGACGCTGATTGAAAAGCCGAATCAGATATTTCGGAAAACTCTCTCTCTCTCTCCCTTTCAAGCGAGAGAGAGAGAGAGAGAGAGAAAGTCTGTAAATCTAAATTTTTCTCTTACAAAGATATTTTTCTTCATATTTTTATATTAGAGCGTATGTAAAATTAGACTCGTTTTTATTGATGTAATACGTTTTTTTTTTTTTTTTTTTTTATGGAAAATGGAGGAACGCGCGGATTTTATAAACGTATCGTGCGGACGTTATGTAATAAAAATACTTTATTAACAGTCAATCTGAGCAAGCTAATTACTACATTTGCATAAATAGATATCGATATTCTTATACCGAGATAGTTGCACGTTTTTACACACTCACTCGCATTGCATACATCTATTACGCAGTAAAAAATTTATATATATATATATATGTTTACATTACCCGCTATAATACTATCGTTACGTCTCGGACGCGTGTTAGATCTATCGTTTCTTTGTATAGTAGCGATATTGAGAACTGTCCTTCAGGCTGCGTCGTCGTTTAATGCCTCGTTTGCGGATCCTCTTCCAGTTTCCGCCAAACGACCTGGAAGCAAGGACGAGATTGATCGTTACATCGAAGGAAAAAGCGCGTCATTTTTTTCCGTGCGAAAATATTCGTTTAAAAAATTATTGTCATTTGAGAAACGACGTGTACTCACGTTGCACATTTCTCTGACTAACGCCTTCTCCCCGTCGTGACCCTCCTCTCGTTCCAGCTGTTCTCGGACTTCGAGAACCTGAAGAGCGCGCACCACCGCCTCCGGTCGGCTTCCCAGATGCGTATTGTCGTTCGGACTCGCGGGACTATCCCACACCTCACCCGGAACCACTTCCCAACCTTGCGCACGGGCCTGGAGAACGCTCTTGTCTTCCTCCAACTGCTTCACCCGTTGCTCCAAACTCCTCACGTACTGCATCGTTTGATCTGCAAGACATTCCGCGTTGAGACGGACGCCGATATATTGACGTGTTTATTTTTCCCACGTACGTCATTAGAACACTTTCAATATTAAATGTTTTCTCTCTCTCCCGTGCGTTCCAGAGCGCATAAAAAAATACTGTCATTCAAAAAGTAACTCCTCTTTTAACTAAATTTTATTCTCTCTCTATTCTGCACGCAAACTTTGCTTAGTCATGCAACATTATACCTTTCCTTCGAGTCGAATTCTTTCGCGATATAAAAAAAACGATTTTCGTTTATTCACGTGAAAGAGATAAGGAACGAGAGTCGGTATATTTTCTTTTTTTTTTCCAGAGTTTACCGTTAAATGTCGAAGTGTGCCTCGGTCTCGGCAGCGCGGTCTCCTCGGCGTTCGTGCTCGAGCTCGACCCGTCGCCGTCGTCCCTTTGACCGCCGCCGCGTTCCTCGTCGAGATATAGGCACAGCTCCTTGAGCTCCAGATTGTCCTTGATCAACTCCTGCTGCTTGTTGTCCAGCTGGCGCAACTTGTTCTGATAGGCCGAGACCTCTTGTCGCATAACGCTCACCGTGTACCGGCCGAATCGTTGCCACTCGCGCGCCAGCTTGCGACCCTTTTGTCGGTCGTCGTCCAAGAAACAGCAGAGATCGCGCAGTTCTTGGTTATCGTCGTTCAATCTTTGGTTGGCCTCCTTCAACGCTCGCAGCTCATTCAGCTGGAAAGCAGATAGCTCCCATCACTTCACACTCGTTCTTTTTTTACGTTTTTTAACAAAAGTCGCGGCTTTTAAAGTTTACATTAAAATAATCGTATTTTTCGTGCGTGTATAAAATTAATTGATTTTTATAAATTTATTTAAATTTATCTTAATTAAAGTTAAATTTAATTTAATTTATTTCAATTATAATTGCAACAATTAATTAGATCGTTGGTTAACAACCGGTGATGACACAACTGAGATTTGTAAAAAACTGCTCTTTGAATTCCATTAAAAAAAAAAAAAAGTAAACAAAGCCAGTCGAATGCATTAAAGTCCTTCGCATAATATCGACTTGTTCATTTACATTTATTTTTTTCTGCGTAGGGAGAGGGAAAGAGAAAGACACGGGCACTCCTTCCATTCAGGAATATCTTCTACATTATTAATCGGCGCGCCTGTATCCCGAGAAAAAATAACGGAGTCACTGATCTCTCACGTGAATGGCGTATTCGCGTCGAAACACGTCGATTTTTATCCCCTCCCCCTCCTAAAAAAAAAAAAAGCTTTTTTCTCGCTTATTCATCATCACACGTGTACTACGCGATACGACGTGTGACCAATTCACAATCGTGTAGTTTCGGTGAGAGGTCGTTACTTCGCGCCTACCAAAGAAAACCGATTGTCCTCGATCGTTTGTGGTTTATCTCGTGTATGCGTGACCGCCTGAAATTACGACACGACGGGTTCAATCTGTATGACCTACAAGCGCCTCTCTCGAAAAACTTCCGTGTTCCAAGATTTCAAGGACGGCAGAGATGAACGTTGCACGTCCCGAAAACCCGAAGAGAAATATTACCGCGATTATTTTTATCGACGCATAACATAAATTACGGATAATGCGCCGTGTTAAACAAAGCGGAAATGATATATATTCCGCGCGCAACAGTTGCGAGAGATATTTGTAAAGTTAATGACGTCGGAATGGAGGCTAATCGTCGGACGAAACTGTTTCATTCACACAGAGAAGCGATAAAAAAAAAAAAAAAAAAAAAAAAAAAAATAGATTGCGTTTCACTTTTTTCATTCCCGTTTTTGCGACAGTTTCTCAAAGATCACGTGCTTTCTCAAATAAAAATTGCTGACGCAACGTATTGCGTGTAAGCAATAATTTTTATGTAATTAATAATAAAAACTAAAGGAAAAAAAGAGAATTTCTACTAAATTAAAATCATGTCCGTTACTCATGAATATTTGAAGATGTATCTTTAAAACATTTTACATTAATTATTTTTATTAAAAAATATTTTATTTCTAAAATATTTTAATACTAAAATAAATAATATTAATATAGTAAACTATTTTAGTGTTTTATTAATTAATTTTTAATTCTAATATTTTTGTAATTTTAAGAATTGAACAGCTCTTGTAAAAGTACGCGTA
This sequence comes from Pseudomyrmex cubaensis, assembly GCA_014825685.1. Classification (NCBI taxonomy): domain Eukaryota; kingdom Metazoa; phylum Arthropoda; class Insecta; order Hymenoptera; family Formicidae; genus Pseudomyrmex; species Pseudomyrmex cubaensis. Next base: position 18,031 of record QVOA01001923.1, read on the forward strand.
CTTTT
>QVOA01001934.1:0-15400 GCA_014825685.1 Pseudomyrmex cubaensis
ACGTATACAAGAAGGACCCCGAATACCCCCCTAACTAATTTTAAAATATTGCGAAAAAAACTCCTCAGCCAGGAGTCGAACCTGGAATCAGAGGAAAATAATTATTTCTATTTTTATATGTATATACATATATAGATTTAAGCACATTATCTGCATAACATCTGGCAAAACGGCTCTTAACACCTGATCTTTTTTATTTATTTTCATATATTGTAACAGTGCTGAAGATGATCAACAATTAAATTAATGATCGAAACGTCCGGAACACACTGGGTTTTTTTATTATATTCGAACGTCCATCTCTATCCTGGACCTACAGGCTCTTTTGTCTTTTACTTTTGTCTTTTGTCTTTTATTATTTGTATTTCAAGTATGTATTTTTTCACGTGCGCATAGAAAATTCTCTGTGTTGCGCAATTCACGCGAGATTTTGTCTGTGTTATTCATTTCTTATGAATATAACCTTATTGGCATTTCGTGCGCCACGTCGCGATTCTCAAAAGAGAATAATCATAAAAAAGAAACGCGCGGATTATTTTTTGTTCTGACCGAAAATGTTGTAAAGACGTGTGTGATATTTTATGCAAAGCAACATGCAAATTGATTGACTTCAGTTTCGATGCTAATCGGATGTTTCAATCAATGAAGTAGAATCGGTTTTATATTATTTTGCGTCAGAGCCTCTTCCAACTGTTTACGTAACCGCATAGAAATCTTATGGCGCACGTGTGCGATTGGAAAGCTCTGTTTTACGCTGTCAACGAGTATCTCGGACAAGAAATCGATTAAGTACTCGCAGCGGAAATAAGCATGCGAATTGACATAAAAAACATATAATTTGTTTAAATACGTAATTTGCAACCGGGTGTTGTTTAATTAAATAAAAAGTAGGGAAACAGAAGACAGGGTACAAGTGACGGCCTGACCCAAGTACATTCGATATAATTTGCCACGCACCTCACTCAGGTTTCCGGGTATGCCGTCGGTGACGAGCATGATGAGCTGATTGCACGGTGTGTCGGCGTCGCAGCCGCGCGTCTCCCGATAAGTTTTAAGCAAACCGAACGCCTTGATGAGGGCTTTCGTGACATTGGCGACGCCATCCGTCTTGTTGATGTCGTCCATGGACTTCTTGAACGTATCTATATTCTCCGGTGTGGCTTGGACCAACATGTCCTTGAAACACGGCACCAAATCGGTCGTGTTGACGTCGTACTTGAGCAGAGTTACGAAGTCGTTGTTCGACAGTGTGTCCAGAATCGAGTTCACGGTCGTCTTCGCTGTTCACAACATTGTTGTTTCATTAAAATCATCTAACAAAAGGTAGCATCAAAACAGCATGTAAAACAATTGAAAAATTAAGAGTTTTTGAAGAGAGAATTGGATTTTTTATCGGAAATATTTCTTCGGTTGCGACTTGGTTTCGATAAATGTCTCGCCTACCGATCGTCTTCCCCATGCCGGTCATGCTGCCGCTAACGTCTATCAGGATCACCATATCCTTGCTGCACGTGGACGCCTCGATGAACCAGCTGCGCACTCTGCAGTCGTACAAATCGGCGATCGGCTCTCTCTGCTCGTTCTCGAGCGTTCGCCATTGCATCGCGGGATATTGTCTGAGCATACCGGTGACCGAGCCGAAGTACTGCCACGACAACGCCGGATCGGATTCGTAATTCTTGCGAAACATGTCGTCCAACGGCTCGGTCTTCAAGATGTCCTCGACCACATCTCGCTTGAGATCGAACACGTTGGTCGGTATGTGAACCGACGAGTAGCTCGTGTTCACCGGGATGTTGTAGAAATGCGAGTCCGAGGTCAATTCCATCTCTCTGGAATTCGCAAGTGCGTCGGTTCTTTTACAAATGTTGCTCTAAATAATTTTAATATATTTGTTTATTTATTAACTCTTTAATATGAGGTCGAACTAATATGCACGAAACTAGATTTTCTCCCGCAATTGCTTACAAAATTACAATTTGTTTCGATTTGCGCGCAACGCATTATCCTCAATTCGCTTAAACTCTTTGCAATTTAAATCTGTGACTAATTTATACCATTTATATTCTTAAGAGACATCTTCAGCAAAGAAGAAGAAGAAAAACGAATAACGATGACCGAGCAAATCTCTCACCTGTACGTGCTATTATTTACTTTCGCGCAGTACTTGTCGTCCTGTACGGGTTCGCCGTTGACCACGCTGCATTTGCCGGAAATGTAAGAGAAGTCGCTGTCAGGATCGTACTTGCACGTGGAGTTGTTGTAAAGCGCATCGACGAAGGATGTGTCCCATTTCTCGGCGGTTTCCTCGGCCGCTATTCGAATGCAAGTAATCGCGTCCATCTTGCGGCGCAGCATCCTACTCACATTCTTGCTGATTATCTCAACTAGCTTTTCTCCGGACTTGTCCTCAACTCGGGTGTTCATGCTCTTGTATTTCTACGATGATCACATGCACAGACATATCGAAACGTTAAAAACTTAAAAAAAAAAAACAGAAAAATATGGGAAAGATGTAATCAGATTTCTTTTTTAATTATTGTTTTGTTTATTTTTTCTGAGGCGCAACTTCGTCTGCGTGTCATAAACGGATCTCTTTGCAAAAAAATTGTCTGTTTTATTTTTATTATAATTATTATTATTTATATTGTTTTATGTTGAGCGCAGGAAAATGCGCGCGTCTACTCACTTCCAACAATTCGTCGGGTCGGCCTATTTCGATCGCGAGTTTCCATAATTCGTTGCCCAGGTCATCTGCCCACTTGCTTACGCTGGAAAAAAAAATCGCGATTGTATTAAAAAAAAAAAAAAGATACACGCGCACTGTGTGACATAAAAAAAAAACAAAAATAAATGTACACGCCGATAAAACATTGTGCAATTTTTTTCTTGTAATGTGTCCATGATTCAAGATTGCGAACGAAATATCCGCGAATGAAATTCTGTCGTCGGAATGGCCGCGTAAATTTGCGTCAGAATCTGTTGTATTTTCGAAAGATCAAAAACCTCGGAATTGGTTTTCCGATCGGACGTTCTCGAGAGAACGTGTCGTAAACGGAATTGTTACAAAATAAAATATTAGAAAACTATAAAAAAAGCTTTGCGTGAAAAGTCTTAAATCATGTCAAATTATACATGTATAGATTTTTTGCTTTGTGTGTTCGAATCGAAAATCCGCGAATATCTATAAATGTATAATTTGACATGATTTAAGACTTTTCACGCAAAGCTTTTTTTATAGTTTTCTAATATTTTATTTTGTAACAATGTATAAACGTACAAGATTTACTTGGCGCTACTTTCTGTTATCATTTCTTCTGTCGAATAGATTTTGTAGGGAAAGAGTTTTCCTGTAGTACAGTAATACTTTTTCTAGAGATACGAGTTGCGCGTGTACTTGGCGCGTTATTTTGCTTTTTTTTAAAAAGGTATTTTGTTCGTTTTATCGGCGCAAGGCGCCGATTCTTTGCTAGAGCGGCCCTGGCAGTAACCATGCCGCTTGTTGCATCGTTACAAAAGTAACATTCGACTGATCAAATCAATAAACACCGTAGCTAGTCACGACTATATATTTTTCGATTATATAGTATGTTCGCATATAAAGTACAAAGTACAATTTTCTAAATATGATTTGTTTATTTTTTTGAAAATAACCCTCGTGGTACGCACTTGGTGTGGGGCAAAGTACGATGCGAAATGTTCTGTAAAATTATCAGGATGAATCTCTGAGAACGCGAGTCGCGAAAAAAGATAATCGAGACTGACTCGACATCAGCTCGACGACAGCTAAGACGAAACTACTCTATGTTCGTTTGTTTGTCAGCGGATCAATCTCGAGAAGGCAACTTTTTCGACGAACAGTCAACTATTAGCAAAAAAATTTTCGAAACGGACTTCACCTCAATCGACTCTCTGTTCGTTTCTTTTTCAGAAATTCAATTTCGAGAAGGCAACTTTTTTGGCGACAAATCAAATAATAACAATATAAAAACATCACATAAAATCGACCGAGATAAATATGTACCGTTGCGTCGAATGTTTTCATATTTCAAACCTGTAACTTTCCAAAAAATTCAAACAGTATACACCATTGCAGCAAAGTGACGATACAAGTTTTCAACACACAACAGTTGTTGGATCCGCTGATTAGGCATTAAAAAACGGAAATCATTATACAGATAACCTTTAGTTCAAGTTGAAATAATTTCCATTGTTCACAAAACTGCAAAGTATATTAAATTAGCAGTGTCGTTCCCTCCCTCGGTTCGTCAATATCGACTTGTGACGTACATTCAAAACTTGTTCGAGGTCACTAGTTGCACACTGTAAAAAACGTATCGCATTCCTGTAAGTTGTACAATCAACACTTACTTAATGGACAATGATAATGAAGCTTGTAAATAATCAATATTTTTTCTTTAATTGCGTCAATAATTTTTTTTTACTTTTATACACATAGTGCTCCGAAAATGTCTTATGTACGTATAAATACGTACTGACGACTTTACTTTTGATACGTCCGTTGTAAAACACATACTTCTCTGTTACATTCTGAGAAGGTTTTAATTATCGCTTATGTATGAAAAAGATTATTAAAATAGTCATTGCTCAATGTCTTGGATATAAAATAATGTGCGTATACGCTCATGTCAATCAGCGTAAAATGAATATTCGTCACAAAAAACAATCAACACTCATGTCAGTTTGAAATTATTTTTGACGGTATTTAACTGTTGTTGGTGTTATAAAAAAAAGGCGTTTTGAAACACACATTGCATTTCTGACAAAACTTCTCGTGCTACACATTTTTATCAAGAAAGAATCGTGTTTGTATAATATTTGTTAATTATAGAATTATGTGCCTTAATCATGTGCCTCTTGATCACGCACACGACGCCGTGCGAAACTCACATGTGTGCGTCTTTGGCCAGACACACGACGGGTATCAGCGCGAGATAAAGGACGAGACATCGACTTATCGGCATGAACAAAATTCTTGATCTTCTTTCGTTTCTCTTCTTTTTTTTTACGACGAAAGCTCGTTCCCAATGGAAACACGTGATGACGCACGTTAGTCTTCTCTCGACTCGCCGGAGAAACGCATATTCGGGAAAACTCACGACGGCGTTGGCTCGCGCACTCACGATTGGCCGCGCGTTCGGTCGACCAGTTTGGTGCGTGCCGCAAGTTTACTTCTGGTTCGATTATTTTTGGTACCCGAGCAGCGCCGTCTCGAAGCTCTTCAAATTCCGCTCTATGCTTTCTCCGGTATACCCCCACGAGTATTAATACAATTGTGCCAGCCGACTTGAGCTGAGTATTTTTTTTTTTTTTTTAAAGAGAAATTAAAATTAGAGAGAAAGTCAAGAATGGAGAAATTTGAACCTATCGAAAATTTTAATTAAAAAAATCGATTAAACATTATCGTTTGTTTTCGACTACTTATTTTAAGTCATTCGTTACGAGCGATTAGGCTCGCTTCAAGTCGCTGTTCAACATTTGCGCGCGTACACACGCGCACTGCGCCGCGTGACGTTAGCGATTTTGCCATCATTATGCGCGTTGTAAAAAAAAAAAAGAAAGGGAAGCCACGACTAGACAAAGGGAGTATTCTCAAAGGGGATATTCCCTTTCGTCTGGTCGAGACTCCACGTAGGGTCTCTTGCGCAAATCTCATTACGCAATGATTTATATATATATATATACATATATATACCACCGCGTACTCCAGATTGATTCTCGTGCATGTTATTTACGTACATGTTATTTACGAAGAACTAATTATCTCTCGAATCGAATGTGATGTTGCAAGAGTTTCAACTTTTGTTACACACTTATGTAAGTTGCGCTTGGCGTAGCGAATCTATAAAGAGGAAATGTGAAGAAAGCTAATCGACTAATCGCATTGAAATCGAATTCTGATCAATAACATTCTGCTACGAGCCTTGTTTCTAAACAGCTTCTAACTGCCAAGCAATTAGCGTGAGTCTCCGCAATAAATGGTGTGAAGTAACAAATCTCTCTCTCTTTTTCTTTCTTTTTTTTATTAAACTATATAAATAAAAAGGTCAAACGCGAGCAAATAAAAGATTGGATGAATATATTCAATTAAATATGATTACAAATACGATTTCTTTTTTATTGTTAGAAACAATAATTATTGTTAGAAAGCATATTGTTTGCGCGCAAGATAACTGAGCAAAAAATCAGATTGCAACATCAGATTTTCAATTTCTTTTCTGGAGTTTTTTTGAAACACTCGAGTTACAAAATCGTCAGTTTTCGGAGAGCCGACGAGTTCAAAGAACCATCGAGCGGCAGTAAAACCACGGCATGTAAAATGTTCGTTTATAGGTCCTGATTACGGGTTATTCAAAACAAGGGCATCCAACCGAAGACGCGGCCTCGGGCCTTATTCATTTCCCGGGGATTTCGATGCGATCGTCTTCTGAAAGTGGCGATTGCTGAGTCAAAACCGCTCGAAACAAAAATAAAGAAAAAAAAAAGTCCAACAACAATGAGATTAAAAAGAATGAAGTCGCCGCTATCTCGCATTATGCGACACAAAATAATTGATAATTATTAATTGCGATTTAAACCCTCTTTGACAAGAACACTCGAGAGACCTAGAGAGAGAGAGAGAAGGGAGACCGTTTCGTGTCGCTATATATATTCACGTTCGTGACATTCGCACGCCGAGTGCGAGTGTACGCAGTCGTCGTACGCGCGCAGGTGAGGCGCAGAGGTGTGGATCGCGCGAGGATTACAGGAAATTACAATAACATGATTTCGGACGAGCTTTCCGACCGACGACGGCAGAGTTGCGCCGAATGGGAAAACGCGACCCTGCAGAGCCGCGAGACGCTGCAGAAGACCTGGCTGCGGGTGAAACTTGTGGAATCGAAAACCGATTGGAAAACCGAGACATGCGATCACGGTATGTACGCGACACGCGACGTTAATTAATCCGATACAGGTTGTTTTTTCCCAAGATCATAAAATCGTATTATTGACTATCATTGACATTTTGTATAATGTGGATGGTTCTGTTAAAAGATATTCTGGGACAATAATGTATTGATAGAAAGAATCCTCTAATAATTCGTACTCCCTAAATATAATCCTAGAAGTGAGCCGAAATTTCATATGTAATATATATTGAAAAAAACTGTGTAAATTTTCATTGTCGAAATTTAATGAAAACAGTCCAAAATAATGAGGTTTTAAAATCGCGTATACGTTTCATTTCTCTATAAGATAACGTGGTGCGAGAGTGGCTTTGTAGCAACGTTGATTAAATAACGTTACGGAAATTCTATTTCATGGTTTTTTTAGAAAGAAACAGCGTATTTCGGAACGTTTGTAACACATCCTTTGAAGAGATAAATGCACTATTCTTGGAATCTTTCAATTTTTTGTACGGAACTTTATTCAGAAATGTTTTATCGAGCAATTGGGACATTGAAGTTTTTCTCATCGGTTTTTCCTGTAATATTAAAGAGTCGTAAAAATATCAAGTGTGTGTGTGTGTGTGTGAATTAGAAAAACAATAGAAAATGGAAGTTTCTATTGTTTTTCTAGTTCACACACACACACACACACACTTGATATTTTTACGAAAAATTGAAAGATCCCAACACAGTGCATTTATCTCTTCAACGGATGTGTTACAAACGTATACGTTCCGAAACACGCTGTTTCTTTCTAAAAAAAACCACGAAATAGAATTTCCGTAACGTTATTGAAAAGAAGAGATGTTTTGTATTACTGTAAAATTCTCTTCTGTCTGTGGTGGTTAAATTGTCGTAATGTTTATGCGTGAATTTGCGCTCGCAAACTCGACCGAGGCCACGCAAACGATGAGAGAAAATTATATACACAGTTAGAAAACTGGAGACAATAGTGACGTAGCACAAACGTTCGGTATTTCTCGGCGCATGCATCAGCATGAGAAAGCGTTCGTCGCTCGATGTGATTTTGTCCCATATAGTAACGATCGTACATGCACGATCGTCTAAATCGTTTGAAACTACGGAGATTTTTTGCGGAGAAATTAATTCGACCGTATCTGTTTGTTAAAGAGAGACACGTTTTACTCGTTATTATTCCTGTTGCGCGGCACATAATTTTTCCTTGTTACAAAGAAATGGAGGAAATCTCCTGCGTAAGGCTAGTGGCTGCGTCAGCTACGTAATGCGTTTTTTAATTCTTATCGCGGGAAAAATATGCTCGTTTGAAAAATCAGTGAAAACATAAATGATGTGAATGCTACGTGATAATAATATTTTTAATTTTGATTGAAGATAACGATTGTGCACATTCAGATAGCAAAAGCACACGTCATATCTCAAATGTTAAGAACCCACGGACTGTAGAACACATTTGGACGCGTGTGTGTGTTAATAAACAATCAATAATAATTGACTTTAATGTTAGCCTCTTTGTGTGCGCGTTAAAATTTAAAAAGAATTTTAAAGAGAGAAACAGAGTCATATGGAGATTAAACGATCTTACGATTTGTAATTTTATATCTCAAATTCGTTAAGAACCCGCGGACTATAGAACATTCTATTTAGACGTGTATGCTAATAAACAATCGATAATAATTGACTTTAATTTTAGCCTCTCTGTGTGCGCGTTAAAATAGAAAGAATTTTTGAAAAAGAAACAGAGTCATAGTGAGATTAAACTGCGATCTTACGATTTGTAATTTATGCACTTAACTTTGATCTGACATTTTTCTCTGTTTTCTTTGCTTCTTTTTCTTATACTTTTTTCAATGCGCGGATAAGCTATTGTAAATTACACTTAATCATCAATTATTTATGTTAAAATATGATATATTTTTTATAACGTCAGTGACATTAAATCTAATCAGTTTTATGTCACAATGTGACGTCACATGCACGAAAAATGACATTGTGCTTGCTACCTGACGCGTCGTCTAAGCTCGGCGATCTTAGATTCTGCGTTGAAAATACAAAGTGTGTAAATCTGAATTATTGATTAAGCCGTTTCCTGGCAAGAAGAATTCAATCAGCCATTGTTACGAAATTATAAAGCAGAGGGGAAAGTTTCTTCACAATTAGACTGACTTTCGCATATGAAGAATAACAATTAGTCTAATCATTGCATACGTGAACGCTAAACACGATCGTCTCTCTCTCTCTCTCTCTCTCTCTCTCTCTCTCTCTCTCTCTCGATAAAATAAGAAAAAATTGTATTAAAATATTTTCTCTTATTTCTTATTATTTTTTTTATTAAGTAATTATAAATAAATTTATAATAAGTAATTATAATAAGTAATTATAAATAAATTTATAATTACGCTTTATTTCTTTATTGAAAAAAGTGCACGATTCAGCCGGTTTTGATTCTGACTTTTCATTGAACCTACACGTCATTCAACCCACACGTCATTCAACGGAAAATTCAGTTCTTTCTGACGTATGATAGTCGTACGATATATCGGTTTGTTTCGCACATGTCGCGTTGGTATCAAGGTGGGGAACTCTACGGTGTGGGGAACAGGTCCGATTCCAGGGTGAGTACACGCTTCATGCACGCTCACCGTTGGTGTTGTATCAGGATTGATATTGATTGCGAGCACGCGGCGCCGGTTACCGGGTAGTCAGAAGTAAGGCGTACGTCGAGCAAGGAGGCCGGGTCTTCAGCGTGGTATAGAGCAGAAGAAAGATGCCGCCCGAGTGCGAAGAGATCGAGATTCGTGACATGTTAGAAAAGACCGAGCACGTGAATCAAGTCGCAACGAGAAAATCGCCGAAATTGTTTCCGTTACACGGTGCGTGTTTATTTCTATTTCCCGAGGGGGGAGTTCTCTCGCGCCCCCCCGAAACCATTTCGGTGGCGAGTCGGTTGGCGAGATTCTTTTCACATCATCCCACGGGGGGTGAGATTCGTCGAGGTAATCTGATTTCCGAGAGAGGATTTAACGCGTCCATCACCAAGGTTGTGTGTGACACAAGAGCGACCCACCGGTTGACCAGGTGATCCGAAAGTACACGCTTATCGCGCGGATGTGGTTCCAAGTATCGATCTGATAGACATATATAAAGCGGAATTCCGCGAATCGGTTGATCGTAGAGAAACTCGAGTAGTTTCGTGAACGTTAAATAAGGAAAAAAGATAAAAGGGGTGTTACATGCGACGTGTGTGTGTGTGTGTGTGCGAGGAGCACGTGCATCGTACGTGTTTATTTGCATGTGTATGTGAGATGCGGGACTTAAGCGTTAGTAAATTCGATATATTGATTAAATGCGTGTGTTCTGTTAAGTCTTTCAAACTCGTTTTTCTCAAAGACTAAAAAAAGCCTCAAAGAACAACTTGGTCTATCGCTTCTCGATTTATTCGTCGAGCGCGGAATCACTTCTTCGCCGCGATTGCAATACCATGAATTTTGCTCACCCTATATACCGCGTGTATATAGAGCAGCGAGTGGTTATTTGGTATATACCGTCAATCGATAGACGAAATACGGATTCGAGAATTGACAGATAATAAAAAGTTCAGCAACAGAGAATAAAAATTTCGAGACAGGCTAAGAAAAAACTTAAGTTCTTTTATTCAGAAGATTTTTCTCTCATTCTTCTTCTAAGAAAGAAATAATTCTCCTTAATTCTTTGATATACTTGTTTTTTTAGGAAGAGAATATTCTGTACGTGGAAAATTCTCGGGAAAAAAATGCAGTTGTTTTTTCGGTGTGTGTGTGTGTGTGTAGCCTCACCGGACAAAAATAAAACGTGACACGCTCTTGTGTAGTTAGTAAATTAGGTTTAATGAGATGTTCTACTTCATATTAATATAAATCAACATGTATGACACTTAGAATCACGAATTATCATAATGGTTATTGATGTTTTTCATCTGCTTGCATAGTCATGTAACATTTAACTTTCAAATTGCTCTAAATTATCTAATCTTCACCTTCCGATTTTTACTTAGAGTTTGTTATATATTAAGTGATACATAACTGCTGGAAGTATATTATAATATTAAACACGTAATATATAATATTAAACAAGTAAATTAATATTTAAACAAGTAAAATAAATTAAAAAATCTTGAATTAAGAAAATATGTTTTGCATATGATTAAGAGAGAAAGAGAGAGAGAGAGAGAGAGAGAGAGAGAGAGAGAGAGAGAGAGAGAGAGAGAGAGATTTAGTGAAACTTAATGAAATGAGCTTCATTAATACTGGTTTTAATTTGCACTAAGACTGTCTAAATGTGCAATTCCACGTGAATAGAATTCAGTAAATTTTGATCTCTCATTGGATCTCTTTGTAAGACAAAGAAAACAAGATACAGGGCAAAATACAATGTAAACAAAAGCAACTGTTTACAGAGTTTTTGTCAAGCCTAATGATAGATTGAATTGTTAATATACAGTAGTTTATATTTATAGCTGTTACGGTGGTAAATTTCACTGATATATATTATATATAATAATAACATAGCACGTGAGTGAAGGTTAAAATCATGAAAAATGTACATATATCATATGAGATAAGAATTGTAAACCTATTTTTTATGTTTAAATATGTTTTATCTTTGAGGTTTATTTGCACATTAACAGTAAACCTGACAGTTGATACATTCAACAATGAAAATCAAGACATACTAATGGTATTTGACAATTCTCTCTTTTTCGCGTGGCTTAAAATAAATAATTTTCTCTTTTTCTTTCTTTCTCAATAATAATTTTCTCAAATATTTTAATGTTTCAAAATTTATTGATATGTCAAGTAATTAAAATTTGACCATATCTCGTATACATTACACTTTAACTTTAATACATATAATATTTAATACGTATAATACAACAATACAGAAAAATTTGTGTATTCTAAGATGACATTGAGATCACTGTTGCGTGATCATGCGCTATCATGACATATCTAATAAAGTCTACGCTGGAAAAAGCGTTTACGATCACGTGTCCTAAATTGCCAATCCCAATAATTAGAAATATTTTGTTGTACGCATTATCCAATTTAGTACAACTTGCTACTATTTTGTCTAATTAAAGTTCGAGGTTTTATTAAACTCTTTTCATCTCTTGTAATTATATAATTAATATATAAATATATAAATTGAGGTAGAAAATCATTTAAACAATTTTCTTACGTGCGTTCGAATATTTTCGTTGAATATATCTTTAGAAATCGTTCCTTCTAAAACTAAGATACGGAACGCTCGTTTTGCAACAAATAAAAATGAAAAGATATCGAGCAAAATGGGAAATTATTTATTTATTCTGTAATTTTAAACATACGTTAAACATGTGTTTAAAATCACATAATAACTAATAAAGTCTACGCATATGTTAAACATATGTTTAAAATTACGCAATATGTTTAAATACGCAAAAATTACGCGAAACGTTTCGAGCTCTTATCTCGATGAGTCTTTGTCGGTCGCAATACAAAATCGAAAATATAAAGACAAAAGAAATAGAGAGGTCGCAATAATACAGACAATAAAAGCACAAGATGTAATCGGATTCTGGGTGCACCGTCGGTTACAGAACGTGCGTTCCAGTCTTCTGTCGTAAAAATGAGAGTCGTACGTTACTTGTCAGCTCCATAGAAGTCTGATTGGTTATGAAAAAGCCGCTCTAAGATGTCCAAGCGGGAGCATGTCTGGTTTGTTAATTAAAATAATAAAAAGATTCAACTGATAGAGTAAAAACATCGTCAAAACATCCATGTACAAAGTCAAATATTGCGGATAAGAATCTCTCTGTTTCTTTTGTCTTTATAGTTTCGATTGTTTTTTGCGACCGATGAAGATTCAGGACAAGAGTTCGAAACGTTTCTTGTAATTATGTAATTTTTGTGCATTCGTGTAAGTCTTTTAAATGTACGTATTTTTCTGTTTTGCTCGACATGATCTTTTTGTTCCTTCTAATTTGATATTTAACTTTCTATGTAACAAGTAAAAAATAACACATAGTATTGGTGCAATACGGTTTTTTACGACCGGTATTCACGGATCTTACATTTACGATCATCTTACGTTCATCTGTTCGAAGTTCTGTAGCTCTGTTTCAAGTTCATACACAATTATTATCAAGACGCACGTGTCTCGCGCCAAGTTCACGCGCGGCGATCGTATGTTATAACTCACGCAAGTCGAAACACTTGAACAGAATTAGGATTTTCATATATTTCAGCAAATGCCGAACGACTTTTCTTCGGTTTCAATCGATTCAATTTTATATTACGTGTGTGTCAAATTGTTTAAAAAAAGAACATTAAATCTTATATATTATTTTCGCAATGTGACGCGTTTGCTACCGCAACGAGTTGAAGAGAAATTTTTTGCAGACAACGCCTTATTTTTTGTTCAATATATGCCGCAATTTTCACTTATACACACAAACGCGTACTGAAACAAGCGTGTCAGTTGTACGTTCATTTGTTTGCAAGCTTATCTACTAACTTCAGACCTTGACTTCATTTACTCAATTATATAAAATAAAAAATTATCGCTGTCACACATGTGTGAACCGGCGCGTCACACACACACACACGACGCTGATATAACGAATATGTTAATATTGTATAATAAATGTTGCAAGACAACAATACAAAATGTGATAAAATTGCTCTAACATTGATGAATAAGAAAACAATATATTGCAATTTTACTGCTGGGTTTTCTACAAATACTCTTAATTTCCACTTTATTAAAAACAAGAGCTTGGGCTGAGGATTAAGTTTTTTTTTTTTTTTTTGTATAAAAACATATGAGTGGCGCATGTATTTGGCGCTTTTGTTATCGTTTTTCTGTTTACGCGAGATACGTATCGAAGCGGTATTACAAGCGGATTACAAGCTCGGTATCGCGAGACACGATCTTTTGGAGTCTCGTAACAGGTGATGCAACTGTGAGACATTTTTACATAAACGTTTTAAACAATGAGAATGAATTTGGAAAAATAATTTGGGAAAATAATTTCTTTAAGTCTTACAAAGACCTCCAAATAAGTTTAAAAAATTAGATAGGAAATTTCGTATATTATTAATAAACAAAAAGAAAAGAAGAAAGATCGGACTCGTCAAAAAAAACTGCAACAATACAAAATTAAACATCCTTAATTATCAAAATGATTATCAAAATAAAAAGCGCGCAATCTAAATAAATGATTTAAAAAAATCAGATAGGAAATTTTTTATATTAATAATATCAATAATAATTTTGTTATAATAATTTTAAAAAATCAGATAGGACATTTTTTATACTAATAATATTAATAACAGAATAATAATCATAATATTATAATATACAAAATTTTTTATCTGATTTTTTTAAATCATTTATTTAAATCGCTTTTTATTTTGATAATAAAGTGACAAATAAAGGATGTTTAATTTTATATTGTCACAGTGTCATTTTTGATAAATCCAATTTTTCTTCTTTTGATTTTTCACGTAACTTTTATATGTTCATTTTTTTCTTTCACAAGTAAAAGTTATGTAGAGAGATATGTTCTCATTTTATGAGACGGCTCGGCCACCTGTTCGTACGAGCGCAATTCACGCACCGATAGTACCCTCTAATAGGACAAGATTATAATAAATTAACGACGAATTCTCATATTGACTGATTGACCGCGGCTGTGCGACCTCCCGCCTCGTCATCGCGTTGTGTGCGAGCACCGGTTGATCTTTCTTGTCACGCCGTGCGAACCTCGGAGGACGAACGAGGTTAATTAGTTCAAAGAGCTTCCCATTTGCGACGTGACAATGTTACGTCTGGAGGAGACGATCTCTTTTAGCACTCCGACAGACAATCCGAACGCTCGAACACGCGAGCGTGTCTCTCTCACTTTCTTTCTCTCTCTCTCTTTCTGTCTCTTGTCCCATCAAAGTAATTGAATTTTATACAGCATATTATTTTCTAGCCGAGCCTATTTTCTTACGTTATATGTGACCGATCGCAAACAATAGCATTCACAACATCGCTAAGTGATCATTTTGGCATTGTAATAGTTTGCGTATTTTGCAACAGAATCAAATGAAGATTTTCAATTTTCTAATATTTAAACGTCTCAAAGAAACCACTCAAAAGACAACTGGAGAGCCAATGGTCAAGGTTGACGATAGACGGTTAAAATTATTTAAAAACGCAGTGTCAACATTGACCATTGGCTCTCCGCTTTATTCCCACATAGCATCGTAAGTTGCACAAACGTTTCCGCAACGGTTCGCCGGAAACTTAGCAAATGTATTTTACAATGTTCATAAAAAATTAAACATTAAAACTTTGCAACTTATCGAGTATCGTTTTTTTATACGTTTCTACGAAATCGGATCGCAACTTAAAAAGCGGACATTTCGACGTTTCCGCTACGTTACTACGACGTTTTAGAGACT
>QVOA01001939.1:0-35562 GCA_014825685.1 Pseudomyrmex cubaensis
CGGCAAGTTTATATATATATATATATATATATATATATATATGAAATAACTTCGACAGCTGTGTCAGACGAAACAGCTGTCGTTAATAAATCATGACGTTTCGCGGGTAGGTTGTTTGTCTGCAAAATTCATTTCACCTGACTTAGAAAGTCGCGACAAGCTTTCCGGCATTCTCTGATGTCAGTTTCCACATAATTTATACGTACTTCCTTGAAAAGTCTGTTTATACAGAATTGACTCACATAAATTTTTTTTTTTTTTTTTTTTTTACGCAAACGATATAACCAATATTAGATTGGTGCACAAATAATTGCGGTTTTGTTATTTATGAAATGTCATACGTTGTATTTATTAGCAAAAACCGCAATTATTGTTGCGCAAACCTAATAAAAGCGACCATATAGATTACATGCACATTTACAGATATGCATTTTTACTAATTTAACAATTTCATTTGTGTGTATGATCGATCCGAAAGTTTGCACAACACGATAAGTGTTCGCAGAATCGACATGTACAGTAACGTCACCACATACGGTATCGGATCGCAAAACATCGCGCTTTCGAGAATGTAACCGTAACCGGCGACAATTCTGAATCGCTGACAAGCCGAGACGGACTACGACGAGAATGCGCAAAAGAAAATAACGAAAAAAACAAAACAAAAAACAAAAAAGAAACATGAACTCGGAGAAGAACTTGCCGGTGAGCATTCCTTCGTTCTGAACTTCACCGTGGGGTTGGTTCATCCGGAGCAGAAATGTTCCCACGCTTCGCTCGCGAATGCGCTCCGTCCAATCACGCTTCCCACTTCCGCTCGTTCGTCGCTCAGTAGTTATTCGTGGCAGACAGAGAGATGCGGCCGATGGCGCGGGGTCGCGAGTAAAAAAAAAAAAAAAAAAAAATCACTTTCTCCGACGGCGAAAGTGACAAAAAGTCAATCTTGTTTGATTAACGCAATTAATCGTTCAATTATCATTTCACTCACTTGGACCGATAGCCCTCTGTAATGTTTATAGAAATAAATACACACACACATGTGTAATTAATTTATCTTACACAAAAAGAACTCTTTCAATTCGCTTGGAGATCTTTTCTATATCTTGTGCAATTTTTAGGAAAAATGTCGCGCGTTTCGCAGATATGTATTTTTAGATACATATCTTTTCTCTTAAACATTATTCATACATATTTTCTTTACTTTCTACACTTCGTAAATTTTCTCTTCTCTCTCTCTCTCTCTCTCTCTCTCAGATACTTTCGCATTTACGAGAGAATCGCCGACATGCCGCACATTAACGATGGCAATTGAGACGTTTGAGATAAATCTCTCCCGTTCCTTTTCTTTGTTCGCGGAAAGAAAGAAATCAGGTCACGTGCAGCGCCAGACAGAAGAGAAGACTTTGTTCGCTCGGTGTGTTCGGCTTTCTAGCAATAATCCCCGCTGGCCGCGATCCAGCGCGCGGATTCGCGATGAAAAATAGAGGCGATTCTATAATAATAATGTATACGTTAGATCGTGCCTGTAAGACGATTACTCGCAGCAGAATTTCAGTTTGCTAATCCGAAACGAAGATCAACCAAGTTTGCTCGATCACCGTTAAGATGTATTATTCGTCTGTCCAGAATTTTTTGTCTCGATCACAAGACGGACTTGAGAAACTGCGGTAACACGCTAAAAGAAAGTTTTCGCCGGTAATCCCTCGTAACTGGAAAACTTAACAACGAAGCGAAGTGTTTTCTTCTCGGCGAACTCTCGGCGATTTACTGCGGTTTACTAACATCATTACGCGAATTCCCGTCTTACAGCGAGAGATAATCCTCGAATTAAATCTCGTAAGTCTGTAAGTCAAGTTTATGTTTGAATTCGCATTGTTAATCCCATCTGTTGTTCGCTTAGCTCCGCGGGCACGTTTCCTCGCGAGCAGTTCGATGACACGCGTACATCCGCGAGGGTACGGGCTCGTATCGCGGCAATTTACGCGCGAAATCAAATCAAACCGGAACAAAGACGTATATGCGCGCTCACGCGACTCGACTCGCTAATATTATTTGCCGACATCTCGCTCGCCCGATTCGTGCCTGATTATTCGCTCGAGAACGGGCGATGCGGGAACGCGATTCGGTATCGCGACTTGTTATCGCGACTCTTTCGAGTGAGAATGCGCGCCGAACAAACGAGGAAAGTAAGACGCGTTTATCAAGAGAAATATGCAAAGCCACGCTCGAAATTCGCAAGAACGCGAGATGAAGAACGACGTGAGACTCGCTCCGGTCAATTGGATTTTACACCATCGAAAAAGATATACTATGTACAATTCCATTTCCTGTCGCAATAATTGAACAAAACTCGGAAAGATATATTCGATAAATTGGTTTAATCGTGTTTAGAGTCTCTCGTAAAAAGAAAGTCAATATGACATAATAAAACAGAAATTTAATTGTTAAATTGTAAAACTCTTGAAACCAGATTTGAACGTTTCGAGAGACATTTCAGTTTACTTTATCAAGGTTCAAGATCAAATTGCACTCTGATAAAGTAAACTAATCCACAAAATATCGGTATAAAAATAACTAACGCAATTCAAACTCGAAAACTATATTTTCAGGAATTCTTATAACACACAAAAACTTCAAACGTTGAATAGAAAAACTATTTCAATAATTGAACGGATTGATAGGCCAATGGAAGCATGAAGCACAGACGGTGAATTTTGAAGCATCTATACGTCTAGTTTGATTATTATTCCAATAATAATTTCCTCACCAATAATTTGCTTGCCGTCCTCGAAGTTGCTCAAAATTAAATTTTTGTGTAATATATAGGGCGATTGATAAGGAAAACAACATATAGATAACGACAGTAGTATTGCTGTTGACGTAAGTTTCATTCTTTAAAAGAACAAACCTCGTTTGCACGTAGTGTTTGCGATAGCTCGCCAAAATATAGCAATTTACGGCGATTGACGATTTGATCGTTCCTCGAAAAGTTCTTTTGAGCCATTTTTTCAGACTTAAAAATAAATAAAAAAACAAAAAAAAACAAACGGGATATCTGGCAAATAAAGCAGCAATTCGAAGTTCAATTCGCAAATTTTGGCCATTATACGTCAGTTGAAGTGCTGGTGCATCGTCAAAAATCACTGAGAGAGCATCATACTTTGGCGATCTGTCCCACAAACACCATAACGAGCTAAAGTGTGACATTTGTTTTTTCTGAATGATGAAACTTGTCAACGAACAAACAGCAACGTGATACTACTGTATCGCTATATCTGTGCGTCGTTTCGGATACCTATCAAACGCCCCACGTGTACATATATATACGTATCGATTTGATTCCGCTCCGCTGTGCGCCCAGCGGGCGCTATGTGATTACAATATGACGGATATGTGCCCTGTTCCGAGTTTTCTCTTGCGGAAAGAATCGCGGAGATAGATACACGACGAGGCAGCTGAATGGTCGATATCGGGAACGTCGGCGAATGAGCAATAAAACATGAACCAACGACAGTTAAAAAGAAACCTCGCTCGAGGCCATATAAAAGTAAAGCCGATGAGGACACGGATCGACTGCCGCGAACGAAATCTTTCCCCGTAGATTCGTCGCGCAAGTGCATCGAGAAAAAGCGAGAACGAGAAGAATGAAGAAGGAAAAAGAAGAAAGAAACAAGTTAGGATATCCAAGTAATATTATTTGCGGATCGCGATATAGTCTCGTAGTTCCTTTTCCCTCGACTATCTCGAACTTGGATAGAATGTCGAGAACTACGTGATCTATTTGGTTTTCGCGTTCGTTCTTGCCAGCTTGAACAGTATATACTTGGAATATGCATGACATCGCCGTAGGCATCGAGTCACGTGCCGTGCTTGAATTTATCGGAAGCGGCGACGGAAGTGCCTCTCCCGTAGCACGGGAACGGCGAATTCAAAAGCACGGGAAGAGAGAAAACCTATATACGGATATTCGGGAGAAAT
The DNA here is from genome assembly GCA_014825685.1 of Pseudomyrmex cubaensis. NCBI lineage: Eukaryota > Metazoa > Arthropoda > Insecta > Hymenoptera > Formicidae > Pseudomyrmex > Pseudomyrmex cubaensis. Next base: position 3,979 of record QVOA01001939.1, read on the forward strand.
GTTCATTGTGAGCTATAGTAGTCCAACCTAACATTTGCGCGTATCGTGTGTTTATGAGCCGCCACGGGCGGAGGGAATTTATGAAGCCCAAGGAGCACACAGCGCGCTGAATTCCCGACGGGGATGGCCACGCTAGCTCCGCTCCCGCGAGCAAGAAATACCAAAAAAGAGGAGGGAAGAAACCACAAATCCGGCGAAGAAAGGTAATTGTGAACGGCCGCTGCAAAGATGCAACCGTAGGTGGCGAAACCACGAGCCAACAAAAATAGCATTCCGCGAATTTATATCGTCGATTGTACCTACAACGAGCGACCTACTAACTGCGACCGGTAGGGATGGGAGAGCGATGAAATCAAAATAACTTCCTTCCGCGGTTTGATCATTTTTGCGAGAAACAAACGCGTTTTCAATTAAACAAGTTTAATTTTTTAAGCAATATAATTCTAAATTAGTTTGAAAAGGAAAATGGATGCTTCTCATGTATGTGATGCAAATCTAGTATCCGATATGGATTCACGAATTGAAATTTCAATTCGAATAATCACATGTATAATTTATATTCCTGTTATCGGTTAAATTTCGGTGGTTAGTTTTATTTTTTTAATGAGAATTCTTTGGGACCGGATCTCTCTTGTTATAAAAAATTAACACATTGCGGACAAATGGCAAAGTATCTTGTGCTTTATATTCCAACGTCAGAAGTCGTTAATGATAATTTCTCGTTTCTCGTTGAAATTAAATATTTAGCATGATTTTTAACATGACAACTTAAAAATTTAAAATATAACTTAGACAATTCTTGAACCAAAACGGAACGTTATGCAATAAATGTACTCAAATTTAATTTTCAAACGTTTTGTATACTCGTATATAACTTAAATCCATCTAAATCAGCAGTGGAATATACTATAATTTAGCATGCACATAATTTCATATAAAATATATTTGGCAGACTTGAAAAGTTGATAAAAAAAGAAAATTATAAAAAAAAAATGATCTATCGATACAAAAGATACATTAAATAATGCACCTTAAATTAATAATCTATCACGACTAAAATACGTGATGATGTGGATTTTTTATGCTTAAAATGAATTATTGAAATGATGTCACAGTTTTTTAAGTTGATATAAATATGTCACTAAAATAAAATGTATTATGTGCTCGAAACGATGGTAAATATTGTCAGTATGCTGAGCACTGTTAATAATAAAATATCGTCAAAATTAAATCAGGAACGAGAGTCAAGATACACATATAAATAGTATGGATAATCGAATTGCCTAAATTATATTTTGTATTTGAGTATTTTCCGTTACGAACCGGAGGTCGCATCTCATTAATTTATCTTATTACTTTAAAATTATTTGACGTAAAAAATTAGCTGGTTATTACTGGATATGATTAGCAATAAAATTTCTCAGAAATTTTGCGAGCACGAGTTAACAAAAAGACAAAAATATAACAGAAATGCAAAGATAAAATCCGCAAGCAGCGCGATCTTATTCGTTCTGCTTCACAAAATTCGCTGTCTCTCGCTGTTTCTAACGTCCGATTCCGTCGCAGTAAGATGAAAACGTTATTTCTACAGCTGCGGATATGCGGAGTCCGGATGCGAAACTCCGTATGGAATGCATCACATCAGCTCAACGTCGCGACATCCGGACTAAATCTGCTTGTTCAGCCACATTACCGATGCAACGAAACGACGACGGGGCTGCGGCGACGCTGCACCGGCAAAATGCAATGCGGATAGGGTAGCGAATGAGATTGTAGAACAACCGTGCTGCACAACGATGCAGCTGGCACATACGCGGGCGTTGCGTTTCGCATAGATCGTTGTCTCGAGAGAATGCAAATGTATAGGAGAGACTAATATACAAAATTTAAGGAGAACCACATTACGGCGTTCGCGCGAGATACGTGAAGTTTTCCTGTCATGTGTTCGTCAGCTACACGTCACACGATCAATCTCTCGAGTAATAATTAATGAGACAAAGCGACGAAAGAGGAAAAGATAACAAGTAATTTATCAAACATTAATCATCACCTGAGACATTTATCAGAAAAAAAAAAAAAAAAAAAAAAAAAAAAAAATAATATTTAAATATAATAATATTTAAATATAATAAGATTATTTTAATATAATAAGATGTATTTTAAAAAGTATGCGCTTTTCAATGTTAGAATTTTCATTATCGGAAATTTGTGCTTTGGTCACATCAAAGAGAGAAAATAAAAACGAACGTAAATAAAAACGATATCTTCAACTTCTTATAAGTTATAATTTAATTATGATGATCAAAAGAATTAATTCGCGTTCTCTCTCTTTTTCTCTTTCTCTTTCTTTCTTTCTAAAGTTTTATTTTCGCGAAAATACGCTCTATCGAACGCATCCTATCTTCTTTCATTGGCCAGCACGCTCGTCATTTAATTCCCGAGATGTAATATCGATATCGTGCAAAAATAAAATATAAACACTGTTGCATTTTATGCTTAAATACAGCGTTCAGAACACAGCACAACATTTCGCCGATTACCGCGAATTACTTTTCTACCAGTATATAAAACGATGGTGATCGTTTTAACTACTCGCGTTTCGTTAGCTCTTTAAATTTAATACTCCGAGAATATTTTTCTCGCAACGACAGAATCACATCGCGTTATTTTCAATAATTTTCCCGTCTCTACTGTAAAAATTTTCTTCGAAACTCATTTTCACAATCAGTATAAAACTAAAATATGTCTTCGCGAAACTGTTTTAAATTTTATAATCTCTGCACACCTATAATGCACTGGCTTACAGTAAGCTTCAGTTTTTTTTTTTTTCGGAAGATTCAATATTCCACAACGTTTGAAACTAGATTTTACAAGTCACGTTATTCTCCCTTATGTATTCTTAAAAGCAAATACACAATTTTTTTGTCTATAAAAACTTAACAAATAGGGGAATTAATAGAATCAAAAAATCAACAAACAATTTTGCACATTAAAACAAATAAGAACTAGAGTAATAAAAAAATCAAGAGTAAATATTATAAATAAAATTTAGATAAACATTATATATGAAAAATATTGAAAGAATCGTGGTTTTTATTCTCACCGCGCGCACGTTGAATGTAAAATATAATCGGCAACTGCAAATCTATATTTTTAGGAATAGTTTTATTCATTGATTTCCGATCATCAACGTACAAATAGTAGATTATAAAATTGCTTCTTTGCGTTAAAGAAACGCAGTTTCCCACCGATTTACTCGTTTTATGTCGTCGCGTTATTTATCACGGTCATCCACTGGCTGCGCACATTTTTTTTATTATTTTTCTCCGCCTTGAAACTCAACAGTATCAAGATATCTCGCGGTTTTCAGGTTTTTCACTGCCGAAGTAACTCGACTCCGCCGCCCGCGCGCGAGACACAAACTGCACCGTCACACTGGATTTCACCGTTGTATATACTTCCACTCTTCAGCACCGCACAGTTCCAGAACTTCAAACGTCGCGGCGGGAAGACGCGTCTCTCGTTACTCGCTCCGCTTTTAGCACAGCGGAATCTTCAGCGAAACTGTCGTCGCAGATCCGCGAAAGAGAAGACACGATTGTCGCACTTTATCGTCAGTCTAGCGTCGCGTATTGTAAGTAAAACTTCTTCAAGGATATATGCTCGTCTCCTATACCTCCGTTCAACAAAGAGGAATAGAAAAACGAGAGACAAAACGCTTTTCAGGCTTTTCTTCACTTCGTCGGGAGAGCAACTTTAAAACACGTCGAGAATTACTTTGCGTGTACTGGTTTCCCTTCCCCCCCACCCCCTTGAAACGGGTCGTCGGGTACTTATTTCCCGAAATGGAAATCGGGCGGAGATGGACGCAGGACGCGGAGACGATGCGAGATCGAGAAACGATCCGGTCGTGACACCGGTTCACAGTCGACTGAGGATGCAAGAACGGACGAAGCACACCGACGCGATGTGTCTGTCGACTTGCTTGTGCAGCAGCACGGGCCCTCCTGTTGGGGTCCCGTAGTGGGGAAGGGACTGTCTCCGTTTCACGGGCCCTCAAGGTAGTGCGCGCGTTCATTGCGGGGTTCGAGCGAACGCCTGCTGTCCGAGCAGGAAGAAACGACTTCTGCCCACGAGGCCATTATTGTTTGTTATTATTATTATTATACGCATCCTGCGTTTTGATCGGGTAGTCGCGGCAGTCCGCGAAGTGACAGGTCGCAGTTTTATTTTCGCAACCGCGACGCGTATCTATAATGCGAGAACGATGAATATTTAACTCCGCGAAAGACAGAAGTGTTTGATGATCGTCAGGATCGGCAATGAAATAAGCGAGCAATTTTTCCGCGATTATTGCAACTGCGTTGAGTTTTTGACAAGTTGTATATATATTTTACGAACGAGTGTAATAAGCGCTACAATGTATTTATAATAATATTGTAATTTAACTCTTCGTGAACTGACTTCTAAAAATGCCTACTAATTGGAGTAGTTGACTGAAACTCACGCGACATTAAAATTAAACATGTCCGCAAAAAGTCAATATTTCAGATTTCTTTAGTCAAAAGTTTGAACAATTCTGCGTTTAACAAAAAAAATGAAAAACTCTTTAGTTGTTTCGAAGATATAAGCGTTAAAAAAAAAACCAAATTTTTGAGTGGGTCTGGGAGACCCATATCAGTCCACGAAGGGTTAAATAAGGTTAATACACTAAAAGATTTTTTTGTATCGTCTTCTAGTTTATAATGAATAAGTAATTTAATTATAAATTATATGTGTGTATGTACATACACACACACACACACACACAGATTATTTTTACCATTTTTTCTAAAGAAATGCGCATTTTGCAAATGGAATTCTATTTCCTTAGTAAAACGAAAAAGATCTCGAGACAGAGTCAAAGCGTGCTATTTTTCGTCGCACAGTCATAAACTTGTGCTCTCCGTTAATTGCAGTCCTCCCTCTTGCAACGTTATTTTGCGAAATTTAACAGTATACACGCATTCACACAGCAATTCCGAAAAGCGTTGGAATTTACACGACGGACTCGTACCGGTCTCGGAAATAATCGCGAAAAGCTTTCATGGGGGACGAGAAAACCGAAAGAATTTCTATTATACCACGCAATGATAAATTTTCATAAAGGGACACATAGCTTTTCACCCTTTTTAGGAGCAGATGTTCGCGATATTAGAACGACCTGGCCTGAATTGGAAAAGTGTAGCGTCATCATGCGCAGGCGAAACACCTGAGCCGACTGCTGCGCAATAATCTGCCTCTACCTGCGTCGTCGCCGAACAATGCATTACCGCGGCAATGCGCCGCATTCCGAGCCTCAAAAAACACGATATTAATATCAGAAGCTTTTACACCGGCGATCAAGCACAAAACTTGCGCGCATACACAGGCCGTCAATATCCTCCCTCGACACACGTGTTTTTCCTAACAAAAGAGAGCCGCAAACGAAACAAAATTGCAAATTCATACTGCTATTTGCGAATTAATTTAAAAAATCAAGCGCGCGATTAAAAGTATTTATTTACCATGAAAATAAATAAACGACGCAGGCAGAGGCAGAAATGTAATTGATATGCGCTCGAGGTGCGTGCGTGATATATATTTATTTCAATTAAAATTGCATGTGAAAGAGGCGCGCACGTTCTCCTATTTTTCCCTTTCCGCCCCTGTATTTATAAACGTGCATATTTACGAATGGCGCAAAAAGAGATGAGCCCGAGAATGCAGACAATAACAGTAAGTATTATTAACAATTGCAGTTACATTAATAATACACACATACACACACACACACAAACACGTGCGATCGCCATTATCTACATATATGTGTAGTTTTCCCTTCTCTCTACATATATTTTTATTACATTTTTCTGAAAAAAAAGAAAATAATCTAAAAGTTGTTTTTTTAGATACAAATATCACAGTCGTAATTTTTTCCACTAATTTTTCAACTGTTTTTCAACGGAAATCTGCATGCTGTGGCATACTAATGAGTCGCAGCGCAATTGCGAACGTGATATTTTTTGCAATCCGCTTGCCTCGGCAGTTTTTCGGGTAAACTCGTATACAATAAAGAAAGACGCGAGTACGCGTGTATAAAAAAAAAAAAAAAAACTACACATATATGTACGTTTATTATATTTTTATTATATTTACGTTTATTATATCTAAAAATCTGCATATATATACGATTATTATATCTCACTATCTGTAACTTAAATATAATATGTCGGCATTTTGATAATAGCGTTCCAGATTCGGCAAAGAAGAACTGCACAAAACTTTACATAGAGAATTCACATTTCTTAAATTCTAGCCACTATCATTTTTTAATTGCACAAAGTCTATTTTAATTGCGATGGACATTTACTACAAGCCGGAGGTTGAGAAATTATAATAGCCACATTAAGATTTCAATTATGATAATCTGCCAGAGCGCGCAATTAGGGAAAAGCCGCTCACCTTTCTGCGGCTTATATCGCGTACGGATATCCGGGAAGTGGTGATTTTATAATCATTCCCTTCGTTCGTATTTTATAAGCGGAACGAGGCCATTACTGCTCGCGCGATCTCTCTTTGCAAAGTGGTGAAGGAGCTCCGAATGTGCCGATAAGAAAAGCGCGCGTAAAAAGTTCGCGTGCAATGTGCGCGACGTTATTAAATAATATCGAACGACCGGCCGCAGTAAAACCGGCACAAAGTGCATGCCGCACTATGTGTGTGTGTGTGTGTGTGTGTGTGTGTGTGTGTGTGTGTGTGTGTGTGTGTGTGCACGCATGCACGATAACAATAACGGTAATAAATAAGAAGTGCGCGGTATTTTCGTCACATTGATTTTTTTTTTCCCGTGGAAAATACGTGGCGCGACAAGCAATGAAGAATTGTGCGCTATTGTGATCGGTTGAAAGGACGCGTGAAAATGTTTCATGGTATCATAATTCGCTATCGATGCACACGAGAGCTTTTGTCGGAATCGCGTTTGCATTGGCGCCGTGCCACACGTATAACAGGTGTCACAAATAGATTGTTCGACGACAAAACTTCGTCGTTTATGACTATCAGTTTGATTCCGAGTGATGCGGAATTGAAAAAAAAAAAAAAAAAAATTTGAAGTATATCTAAAGATATAAATTTCACTACGTTATTCGCGCGCGGTGAAGAAGCGGTTCAATAAATATTATTTTATACTGTCGCACGATGTGCATATAGATAAGAAATACAAATGAGAAACATTGGCACAAGCATGGCGCGGTAAGAAGAGAAAATCTCTCTCTTAAGCAAGAGAAATTGAAACTAATTAAACCGATCTCGAGATCATCTTGGAAAAATCCTAACAACGACAAATACACGCTGCGAACGATAAAACTCGGAAAGTGCACCCGATGCTGCGAGAAGAAAATCGTAATGGCGTGTTTTAACAAATAGCGTGTTTAAAGGATACAAAACCTCGGAGTAGTTTAGGCAAACTGCTGTTCCCTACAACCACGATGCTCTCTCCCTCGCGCGCGATTAGCCGAACGATCTTCTACTACAGTTGAGTATCCAATCCGTTTGCGGCTTGTAACGTATTGTACCGTAGCGAATCTTCATTCGTCTGACATAAAAAAAGACAGAAGAGAACAAACCTCGTTAGGAAGACAGCAGCAATTTCTATTCATTATTCAACGTTGTTAGTGGAGAACATAGTACCTATATTGTATGTAACTTTCGGAATTATTTTGAAACGGAGTATGTAATTCTATCTTTTTGTTACTTTTCTTATTATGTACATTCAAAAAAATAAACAACAATTGTGTCAAAATTTGTCTAGAACAATGGAAACTGTTTTGATATCTGGAAACATTAATAGAATTTAAATATAATATTGAATTTAAAAAATAAGGTTCTAAGAAGCTTTTTGAAAATTATATTAATTTAAATAAATAAAGATGTTTTTATCATGAGACTTTTGTATAAAACATCTTTTGACATCTCGAATAATTTTCGAGCTATGTCGAGAGAAAAACAAAAAGCCGCTCTATATATGAAAGACATTCACCTCCTAATCGTTTTTTAAGCAGCAACTGAAAATTTTTAAATTCATTTATTTACTTTTCTACATGTAAGTAAAAAAATTTTGATTTTCATCAAAATCAAAACTTTTGCGTGTGCGAGAGATTTGCTTGTTAAACTAAAATATATATTTTAGTAAGAAAAAAGCAGAAAATAAAATGCAAACAAAAAGTTTAAGCAACACAAACGACCTACTTTTTGCACGCCACACGAAGCGGCCAGAACTGACTTGAAACCATACCAAAAGTTTCGCACGCTTTGTGTGGAAATAAAAGTGTTTTAGCAACAAATCAAGAGGTTTGTTCAATAAAGCACACAGCATATAAAATATGCCGAAAACCTATAATAGTTTGGAGTGTGATTTAATGCGAGAAACGTAAAATCAAGATGTGATACGGCAACTGTCAAAACCTGACAGCTCATGTTTCAATTCCATTGTGTAGGTTTCGTTATTGAACTGAAATAAGAATTTCTGGTATATATTTTATTATTATATATACGAGTGTGTTCTATTGGTTTCACATGCGTTTATACGCGGAAATAACCTTTTATTTTTACACACAAAACTTTTGCGCATTTTCCTCACTTCTGACGTCATCAAGATGGCCGCGAAAGTATCAAAGAAGAATCTTAAATATTATCTCGAGTATATACTCTGTAGTTAATTAAATAAGCAATTAATATATATTCTGTGTACATAAGTTTCGAAAAGAATATAAATTTGTCAAGTTGTTTTTTATTAAAAAAAAAAAACAAGCAATTTAAAACCAGTTGACAGAAAAAAATCTTCAAGGTCTTCTGTTCTCATTCGCCTCTTGATTACTTCAACAGTTTTAATATTCTCACTTAAATAATTTTAATTCTCATCCGAAACGATCGGGCGCCGTAATTGAAAACGCGCGCAATTTGTCCCGCGTTATAACGCGCGCGCACTAATTCGCAAGCTTGTCGAGACGATCGATTCGTTTCTATCGCGCGCTCTTATCTCGAAAAGTTGAAGGCGAGCTGCCAAACTTTTGGACCTTTCGAGTCCGACGCTTTTCCAATAAGCTCGCGAAATTTCGCTTGTTCGGGAAAGTGGGAGAAGAAGAAGCAACCCGGACAGGATCGAGAATGAGGCTGAAAACGCGGAAGGATTGGAAGAAGATAGGACGATGCGACTCGTGCTGAATAATGCAGCGCGCGTATATCCTCGGACTCTGGCGTGTCTTCGGACTTTCGACGCTCTGTAAATCGGCCTTCGTAAATTCTTTACTTCTCGTCCACCTCATTTTTTCCTCGTTCTTCTCCGCGATGCCGACAAAAGTGAGGATAATACAAATTTTCCATGAACTCTTTCTCGTGACCTAGTCGTCCGCTTTTGTCTCGCGAAGGATCTTTTAATTATAAAAGTCAGAAAGAGAAATTTATGCTTTTAATGAAACGCAAGTTATAACTTTTTTCTGCATCAAAACGTAAACAAAGTGTGTATCAAATATTTTTATAGTTTTTTTACGTTACAGTAGTAGATAATTCAAAATTTATCACACATACATGTGATATGCCGCACACATGTGTTGTGTGTGTTTTATTAAATACACAAATGTGATCGAATGCGGTTTTTATTTAACCCTTACGAATCTTTCGAGTTCTCTCACGTTTCGCTCGCGATGAACGTAACGTTAACCTGACAAAGTCGCGCAGAAGCAGTTAACCGATTTCGTTTAGAATTGCCGACGTTTTCCCGGGCTTTTTTCGAAAGCGTGACTGGAACGTCAAGGCGGGCATTCCGTCCGTCTTACTCGGCGTTCGTCCCGCTCGCGTTCTTACTCTCATCGGGATTCAGGATACTGAAGTTTACGAGGGGCATTTAACAGCACGATAAATATCGATACAACAGCGACGCGACGCTCGGCGTGTCTACGAGGGCTTTTAAGCGACCTAATATTTATGTACAGCTACAAATTATCCAAGAGATGTATCTACCCGCCCTATACCATTCATAAATCGAGACGGGACAGCGTTCTGCCCCGAAGCAGTAAATCCAAGAAGTAACGATCACTCGATCGTCTTGCGCGCGATATTGATCATATGTGGTTTGCCGTGAAAATTGCAACCACAGAAATATCTCTCATGAAGTTGCCGTAAAATGTTGGGCACAAGATCAAATGGTCCATACGAATTAGAGAATTAAAACAATATAATACCAAAAAAAAAATATATATAAGTTTTAGACTTGAATAAAATTGAGTCATGAATTAATAGACAAAGATGTCGACACACAAATGTATAAATTGGGTTGATATAAATAAAATATACACATTAATTGAATCTGAAAATGTAACTGTGAAAAGTCGCTAAGTTAAATCAATATTTTGAGAGATAAAAGTATAATTAATTTATAATATAAAAATTGTATTTATAAATGTTTAATTAGTTCTCATATTATACAGAATACAAAAATATAAATAGAGATAATAAAGAATTAAAAAAACTAAACCTAATAGTTAATAAAATTGTTATTAGATTTATATTTATAATTGAAGAAACAAGAAATCGATTTCTTTGACATGTGCGCAAGAATCCTAGAACTATTGAAGATGTCAATCAATAAATGTCGATAAATTTTTGTATTTCCTATGGCTGATCCGATCTCAAAATCATTGTGCAACATCTCGCGGTCTAACATCATGCTTCAAAAATACGGCGATTTCCAGATGGGATCGTTAGGATATGTCGAGGCGAGACAGGCAACCTAGACCCTTTCTGGCAGATGCTATAAGAAGGTTTCGAGGTGCAGCTGTCGCCTCGCGAGAACACACCCCCCGAGTCAGGATACACACTTTCCTGTGCACGCATACACGCGAAAGCTCATGCCTATGTATGCGCAAACATAGAGCGCATATTGCTACGGGGATATTGCAAGATGACGAGAGCCTCGACACCTATGAATACATCGGCCTGTTTAACGAGCTCGATGCGCTCTATACTAACCAGACCATGTGACACCTTCTGCAAATGGCGAAGCGATAGAGACGTTGAAATGCACGAGTGCATCAGATAGCGATAAATTCTACACGTCTCCATTACACACGGAACGATTGATAAGTATTCGAAATGACGCATAGATAGCGACAGTATAATATCACATTTTGCTTGTTGTATAGTTGTCAAGTTTCATCCTTTGGAAGAACAAATGTCACATGCTGATTTAATGTCGCATGTATAGGTTTTGTGCGACAGCTTGGCAAAGTACAAACCATTTCTGACATAGATAACCTTATTGTTGCTCGAAAATTTCTTTCCAATGAATTTTTCAGATTCGGAAAAAGAAATCGCACGGGATCATACCTAGCAAATAAAGCGAATTTGAAGCAGCAATATGAAAACCAACTAAATTCTGGCTATTTTGCAATAGTTGAAGCGTGAACTAGTGCATTGTTAAAAATCACCAAAAGTGTCTTACTTTGACAAACTGTCACATCACGTGCGACAATAAGCTCAGCTTTACTTCGATAATCTTGTTGATGTAGTGAGTGATATAATGATATAAACAAAAAATGTCAATTTGTCAAACTCACAAATTACGTTTCGAGATTTGCCGAAATAAACCGTTGAGAAAACACTTGCTTGAGCGTGAACTATGCTTATGCGTGTCGCAAATGAGTTTTATCGACAAAACTCGATGCGGCACGCCACGTCGCCACAAATATTTACATTGTTTATGAGGATATCGAAAAGTAAATGAATGTCAACGTCGGGTTTAAAAAAAATATTCAGTGGAAAAATATAGGATTGATTCATATACCGCAACTCTGTGCCACACGTCACTTAACTACACGCGCGACGAGAGAGCGTTGCAAATATTATATTTAACTAACCGGACGAAAAGTTCTGTCACGGCAAATTTTTATTTGCTTTTAAACACATAAATTCTAAATCTAAAATGTTTATTTGATTAATCTTGATGTGCGTGACACAAATCGACTAAATAAAGATATACATTTTTAACGCCATTGAAGAATTTCAAAAGGAATTGTAATTAAGTTTGTGTGTGTTGTGTGTAATATAAAGTAGTACTACTTATATTAAATTGTATCACGTCTGAACAGACGATTAGTGCACTAACTGTTCCGACTGTTAAATAAACTGAAATATTTAAAAAAGATACGAATATTTCGTATAAGAGAGAGAAAATAGATTTATACTCTAAAAAATCGTGGCATTATATATAACGCGTAATACCAGCGTAAATTCAATAAAGATGCTTTCCACTAAAACACAGAGTGCTGATGTAACAGGAGCGCAGTCGAGAGAAAAAGCAGGGTTATAAAAAAAAAAAAAAAAAAAAAGAAGGGAACGAAGGAGATTTCTGCTGTAAAGTTCGAAATAGCGTTACGTGTCGTTAGTTTTCATTGTGCTTTTTCTCTCTCTCTCTCTCTCTCCCTCCCTTTCTCTCTCTCTCTGTCTCTCTTCGAGATTAACGACATCAATAAATACGGGGTCACAATGGCAAATCGATTAATATCGATACAACGGTCAGAAGGCCGCAAGGGAAATGGAAAACAAGACGGAGAGAGAGAAAATTGAAGGAGAAGGAAAATTCGTGTTTCCGCGACGGCCATGAGGGAAAATAGTTATTTATGAAGTCGAGAGAGACCTTAAATCTCTCCGAAGGTCCAGGTGAACCGATACGGCCACCACCTGCCGCCCACAGGGCATTCCGGATTCTGCGGGCCACGTGGGTCGCTCGCTTCTGAAAAACTATTCCTCGCCGCGTCCGGATCGTCGAACACCTGCGCGTGCTAAAAATGACTGGTTAATAACGTGGCAAATATACCAGTCCTATACACCAGTCTATATCTAAACTACATACCTATTTCTAAACTTTCTCGGGTTATATTGATATACATTTTTTGTGTAGAAAAATTATTTTATTTAAAAATATAATAATTTTTTTTGTAATATCTCATATATTATCGATGTTTTTTTTATAATATTTGTACAGATTTATATAGAAGTTTTAACGCTTTGCGTAAAAATAATCTGTTTTTGTTCATCTCATTTGTGCGTAGAAGAGAAAGGTAAAAGAAATTTTCACATATAACCAAATGCTATTGGAATCTAATTATCGTTTCATAGCATGTAACGTGTCTGTTCCAAGAGTATTCGCTACGCGTTTACGTGCGCGCACAGTATAACAACGCGAAGTCTGTTCATAACTGATAATAAATTAACTAGTTAACATGGAAAATGGAAAACGACTAATTGGTCCGTACAGTTAAGTTAAATAACCAGCCTGATATCCGACTAGAGTGCGCTGATTACATCAACCGCGGCTTTCTCATTAATTTGTAACATCGCTCTCACGGCGTAACGCCGCGTTGTAATTTCTGAATAAATGAGAGCAACTATCCTTTCCACGAAATTTCAGGCATGAGATTAGTGCTGTGCACGAGAAAAATCACTGTTCTAAAAAAAAAAAAAAAAAAAAAAAAAAAAAAAAAAAAAAAAAAACTCGTAATCCCGTTGTACTGCGGGAGAAATACGGTAAGGTCTGGACATTATATTGCGACCGAGATGAAACGATGCGAAAGAACGTTAAGAAGAGAAGGAAATGGCTGCACAGGACCGAAACGGCGGATATCCCGGATATCGTATTTTCTCGCGATGCCTCACGACATTGGGAAGAGAGGTTCTCTTTGAACCGTCCTGTACCATCAACAGGGGCGGAAAACGAGGTTAGGGGAGAATGACTAAGTGCACGGGAGGTTCTCCATGTTGCGGGAAGGAAGAGAAGCGAGCGTGGAGTAGAAATCGGGCTCTTTCCTGAAATTTCCCTAAGACTCGTTTAACCTCCTTCCAAGAGACACTCCCCCAGGCTGGCGTATACATACACAATGGTCGACGAGAGGAGCGTGTAGAATAGAGGATTAAGGATATGGTACTTTACACAGGACGGGGAAACCTCGACACAAGAGATAATGTCCCGAACAATTTCGAGAACTATAAATTCGCGGTCGCTCGCAATTTCATCGCGTTGGCTCGTTTGTCTTTCGATGCTCGCGAGATACCGTTGCGTTTCGCCGGCGGTTAATTTTGAGCCAATAGGATTAAAGAAAAAAGCGATGGAATCTGTCCAATAAATTCCGCGGTTTCAATCGAATCTGCGCGCGCCGCGGTGTTTTAAACCTCAAAATCTTCCCTGTTTTTTTTTTCTGGTTTTTTTTTGAAAAGAGAACAGGAGATTCTCTCGTCGGCTCAATTCGTTTTCAATCGCGTCACAATCACTGTCAAATTTCCGCCAGATCGACGCGGTTTTGCTCCGCAAAAAAAAAAGGGATCGCGCGCGCGCTTTCGAGCCACTCTCTGTATTAGAAGCGAAGGCTAGGATGGAAAACTTGAGGGTGGAGTACAGGGTGACTAACTGTACAAGCATGAGGAGGGTGGACGAGAATACTGCGAACAACGGGCTCATGTAATACAGGATCTATGAAACTCATGCCTTTGTCACGTGAAGTACTATTAGAACACTAATGCAATACTTTCTCGTTTTAAGAGTGAGAGAATATCTGTTTTTTTTAAATACAAAAACTTGATGCGTTTCTACAATAACCTGAAAATTATTACTCATCTTTCTGAATAGTAACAAAAAAAGGTAAAGACTTTTACATAATATCTTATTAATACATATCCCAAGCAATATTTCAAGAAAATAAACGCATCTATCGACTTTAAACTAAGAAAAAAACAATTCTCTTGAAAAACAATTCAAATTAAAGTAGACCTGAAAAGCTGAGCCACCGATGATAATATTTAATGAACAGTAATTTTAAATTTAGGACGTTTCGACGGTTTTTCGGTTTAGCAATTAACAATGATTACTGTAATATTTATTTCTTTAATTTTTTGTGTTTAATTGCGTACATCATTGAATGTATCATTATTTTAATATTGACATGTAACTATCGAAGTTGACTACTGATTAATTTTTCAAATGGACGTCACATGATAGAAAAAATAATTAAATTTTAAATTTTGACTTAATTGTGACTTAAATTTTATTTGTGTATAAGTTATAATTTATCATTTTAAACAAATTCACAGAGATTATGACATGAAATATTCGTATGTTGTTGGCACTCGAATTATTATTATTTGTTTGACTCTTTTCGACTGTTCGATTTTTGGTTTCAAATTTTGAATTTTGATATTAAGGTGTGCGTAAATCGGGACATTAACACATATTATGTTCGTAAATATTAACACATATTATGTTTTTATTACTAAATAGCTAGAATGTTGTGTAAAAAATAAACAAAAATGGTTTTTATTACACAAATGATCAAAAAAAAAAAAAATAAAAAAATAAATGATCAAAACGTTTAAAAATTATTCAAATTGCTGTTAATCAAATACCACTCACGACTACCCGATGGCTCGTATCGGTTTTAATTTCTATTGATTTTTATATTTATGTTGAAGGTTTGTTTTCCAGTTTCGATAAACTTACAAAAGAAATGATACACCAGTGCGTATTTTTTTCCGAAATAGGACGCGCGGATATTAAAAAATGAAAATCCCTGATTATACCGCAACTTCGACATGACAGTCGAGTTTGCCTGCGATTTTTCCGCGTGACACATTTTCACAATAAAATCTAACACATTTACAACACACGGACGTCACTCGCACGGCGCACAATATGCTTGGCGCGCGCGATCCGTAAAGGGCGTACGTAGCGACGTGATGAATGGGGTCCACTATAATGTAACACCCCCGCACGTGACTACTATACCACCATCCCCTTAATTCCCGTCTCATCCTTCCCTCCGCGCGGAGAAACTAAGAGGTACAAAAAAAGGGAAGGGAAGAAAACACTCTTTCTCTCGACAAGCCTCGACGAAACTTTCCGGTGTGTCTTTCCGCGAGTCTTTCTGTTTACATTGTGACAACGACTTTAATAGCAAAACGGCTTTAATAACGTTGATGGGACGGAAGAGACCGAAAGAGAAAGCGCGCAATACCGGCGATACTGTTTGCATGGAGATCCATTAAATTTTATGAACAAACACCAGTACGTCACTTGGAGAACTCGCGGCGAGAGTCAGGGAGAGAGAGAAAGAGAGAGAGAGGGACGAGATGCGTCGCGAAAGCAACAAACGCTTTCCAACAGACATACACACGCGTTTCGCTTCTCTCTCCGATATATCATCTATAAATTCACAGTACTGCAGTTAACACGTCATCGTATCGCGCTGTCGCGCGTCTGTTTCGTTGTGTATTTGCAACTTCGCGAAGTAGAATGACGGATATTGAGCTGTGTTTAACTCAACGGTGTTTAACTTAACGACAGGACATGTGCATTCAGCTGAAGAACACATTTTTCTTGTTGATCAGTACGTTTTGCTGAATGACTTTTAATTTCGAGTGCACGTCGTATAATAAACATTCAAATTTTTATTGCACTTTTTTTTAGCAACATAAATACGTGCGTACGATAGAAAACGGAGACGGATAAGATACATCGCGAATATTGTAAAATATCTATTTTCCACTAATGACGAAGTTGTAAATTTTACACCACGCGATTCCGAACGTTTCATAAATTCTCCCTGGTGAAGCAAAGTGCAAGAGGTTTTTCATTTGATCCGGTAATCGTCGACAATTCGCAATCCGTGAAAACGCGGTGTTTGTCATGCCGCGGCGGCGGCGGCGAGCGTGAGCCGGGTATCATTACTTCTCTAATGACGGCCTATAAATAGATTTTGCAGACGCGGCGCGTGGACGGCGGACAGGTGTATTTATCGTTGCGCCGCGCGGAATCGAATTGAGCTTCGTGAATCCAAACGGCTCCTGTGCAACAAAAACTGTGCTGTAAAACTGCGGAGAATTGCGAAATTCAATATTCCGGCAGACAGTTGGCCGATACCGGCGGCCTATCCCGAGATGCCGATTATCCATTTCCCGCTGGCAAAAAGGATCGATCTCTCCCCGCAAATAAGCTTGTTCCGTATTCGATATTATCCGGAGTAATCGCAATATCCCCGCTTTATTGTTAATCCTGCGCGCGTATCCCGGGCTCTGCTCACAAATAAACTATAAGACTCCTCGGTCTTTCCGACTCGCTATTTCAGAAAAATTATGTAAACACGCACAAATCGACAGAGAGTTAAATTATCTCAAGTTATTATCTTCTGAAATATTCACTCGTTTCGTGAATAATCGGAAAATCAATAGTCGGTCACAAAGTGACGGCGGCTACTTTCGAAACACCCTATACTCACAGGCTACCCCACCGTCAGATATTGATTTAGTATTACGAGCGAGAGTCCTCCAGTCTCTACAACAGAGCTATTCTGTCGGTCTCATTTCTCACGTTCGACCGACGCATTCGGTTGCTTTTTCGAAAGCGAATTCGACAAAGCATGATTTCAATAGCACATGTATAAACGTATGTGCTAGTGAATTTACTTCTCCGAACAAAAGTCGTCTCTATGTCCGTGCTCCTTTCTCTCTCACCTCTTTCGTTTATAATCTTCGGCATTGTTCGGCACTTTTATCTGAATCTATTTTCGATCGCGCGATGTTTCTAACCAGTTATATTTTCGAAAACGGAATCTATAAAGACGAAATAACGCAGAGAGAGAAATTTGCGTTTCTCGGTTGTCAAGTCATTCTAACTATTTTTTTTCTTACTTTACATTTGGCGATTTGACTGTAATTTTTTCTGCGAGGAAAATATATTTCATTAATGCAAATTGTCTGACGAGCACAATTTTCACGAGCGTGCAGAAAATTTTTAATATAACGCGCTTTCACAATGTGTTCACGAAATACGAAAAAAAAGACAATGGAAAGCGACTGCACAGCGATACAGAAAAGAAACACAAAGAACACGATATCTTTCCATAAAGATGAGATATTGACAGCGAGATTGAAAGTCTCGCGTTCCATTTTCGAGGTTACACACGACGGAACAGAAAGAATACAATTCGCGAATTGACGGGCGCGGTTAAGCAAGCGTAGCTTTTGCGCGAGCTAGACGGGGATTGAATTGAAAGCAGAGGCGCGGGCTCTCACAAGAGAAAAGATGGCAGCGTATTATAACCGCGCGAAAGGCGGGCCCCGAATCGAGCAAGAGACTCGCAGCTTCGCGCGGCCCAAATCGATCCAAGAAAATAAAGAATAAGGCTATGAAGATGTAGGTCGAGACGCGTGTCGGCGCGATCATGAGGAAGACGAGTCTACTGTCAGCGGCAGACTTTCCAATTTCCTACAATGTGGCTTTGTGCGGCGAGAAGGAAGCGAGCGAGGAAAGAGACAAGCCTTGTGTGAGGAAGTTTCTAGATTAAACCGTCGACAGACAGCAAGATCGAGAAATGAACGAAATTGCCAAGGTTATTCCGCGAATATTCGACGTATTTTCGTAGAAAATTCTTTCGCGCGTTTTTTTCTTCGCAACACGTCGCAAGACACGTAGCGGTATCGATGTTTTGCCCTTCTCGGATTTACTATCTCACCAGATATAAATGTTCTTTGAATTATCCGCGACGGTTTCCAAAGGGGAGGCCGATTGCCCTAAAGGCATTTTTGAAACGGAAAGATGTCGAGGTCACAAGGGTGAATGCGTCAATATTGATTAAAATCTGCGCGCCGTATGAGACGGAAATAAATTTTATCAAACTACCAACGGCATTACTTCAAGAGTTTGCTTCGCGTTGTTCTTTTTTTTCTTTACAAATACAACTTATTCTGCAATATGACAGAGAGTGAAGATATAATAGATCTTTGTAAGCGCGCTGTGAAGCGTCTTCCGAGAAGAGAATAAAGACGGGAGATTGTTCTGGTAAAAATAAAAGTGCAGACTGCAATCTCGAAAATGTTCGCGGAGGCGGACGGGAGTAGAAACGGAGTTCATAAAAAGTTCACAAAGTAGATACCTGATTACTGCAGCGGAGACTGATGCGTAAATAGTGTTTTTTATGTGAAAAAACCTGCAATATTTACGTCATATAAAACATCATCTTAAATATGAACGTTACCAGAATAGCGGAAAAGATTGAATATACTAGCAATATCGCGATATTTGTGCGAATAAACGCGCATGTACGTAAACGCAAAAATCAGATAATGTCATTAAACGTAAATGTCGCGTAACATCGTTTTTACCATAAAAATTTTTTTCGTATTATAAAAACTTATGTTTCTCTCTTACATTTCTCTAATTAAATAGCAACTTTAATTATCGTGGAGCGTGAAAGGAGCGCAAACAAATAAATTTAGAAGTAGAGTCGACCTTTGCATAAAAAAGATACAGAGAGGCAGTTTGGATGAAATCTCTTTCAAGGAACGGCCCGACCATTCGCACGTACAGATCACTTACACAAGTTTCCGTGATCCGGGAGAATAAAATCTTGCAGAGATGTAGACCGACGTGTAGGACTGTCTTCGGTTGTGCACCCCGGCGGAATAACCCTCATATTTTCTTCTTTTTTCCACAGGTACACGTCTGTTTTCAATTTAATTCTCGGACTGTCGCGACACCGGCTCGGGATCAGTTCGCCGCGCGCAGTGTTCTCCCGATATAAGACCACATTGGAGGAAATTGGAAACGCCTCGAGCATCGGTAGCTATTTTCCTTAGCTATGGATAGAAAAAAAGAAGAAAAGAAAAAGTGCGCGCACGTGTGTGTGTGTGGGGAGAGAGAGAGAGAGAGAGAGAGAGAGAGAGAGAGAGAGAGAGAGAGAATGCCTCTCTTTAGCTGGACAATTTTCACCAACCGCCATTGTCAACTACACCGATTCCGCACCATGTGGGAATCGATTTGATGGTCCATCAGGAGAGGGGGTGGTACGCGATAAAGGCGCTATCGGACGAGTTGATCTTACAATTTGGCCTTACACCGAGAAGTTCTCCCAGAGAAATGAGCAACGAAAACCAGGTGGTGTAAACCAGCGTGTGGAAAACATTCTAGCGTCGGATGTAATATCGCGAGCATACGCGAGAAACGCGCGTTTCAATCAAATGGAATTTGTTTTCAGAGTGTTCTGAAAAAAATCCCATTTTTAACTATTTTTTTTTTTTTTATCGACAACTCGAATGTTGAATTATCACGTTTGCTGATTCAACTCCGGTTTTAATATCCGGTTTCGTTGAGAAATGTATTCGACGTTTGTGAAGTCGTCGCGAGTTATTTCCCTGGACGATTATTGCACGGGTTCAGATCCGCTCTCGTGCAGAAGAACCTATCGACGAGATATCTCACGCGTGCTGTTCACGCGAAAAGCAGATGCGAATGCACACCCGGGGGAATGTCGTGCGACGATATCGGTGTCGAGGATAAGTCCTCACATTTCCATCTACATCGCGCCGTGACATGCGCACATCTCCCTTGCAATTTCAATCTATCTTTTACGAGAAGAAAACATTTAGCCGACTCTCTGGCGCAGAAGTTCGCGCAAAGCGCCTAGCTAAAGTAAACGCAAATAAAACGAATCCTCTCTCTGGCGAATTAATTTAAGTACGTCGCCACGGCAATTTTGGTGAGTTTCCCGGAACATAGAAGTGGTAGAACTCGAACGTGGTCAGTCGAAGAGAAATGTAATTAAACGCGACACGTTTTCTAATGATTAAATCGTTTAGCATCACTATTAATATTCTCATAATAATGTGAGAAATGCAAACTATGCCAAATTGTTTGAATACTTTTACGACAGTCGTTTCACGCAATCACTCTAGTTAAATCACACACACACACAAACTAGATTTAATTAAATTTTAATTAAATTTCGAGAAAAAACAACAAACAAGAGACGCAATAATTAGCTAGTTTAATTAAACGAATTGATGTAGCGAATTTTTGCAGCAAGCAACGGAAGCTTTATCCGCAGAAATCCTCTTCGAGCATGTTTCCGAGTATGTCTCAAGACATCGTTGCTACAGAGATATTTTAATCAATTCCGCTCCGAGCAGGGCAATTTCGGGTCGGCAGTAATTTAAAAGTGTTGCGGAAGAAAGTTAATTTCGTCTCGGCGGCGATAGAGGATAATACGAGAAACACGTTGCACCTACCAGCGTGCCGCAGCTAGACATCATCCCCACAAATTTATGAGCTTCACCGGCGGGGATGGAAAATCCGCGCGACTAAGAGAAGCGATGGCGGAAAATGAAAGGGGGGAAAACGCGCGCTATTCGCCAGCATACTCCATCGGAAAGGTAGAGAAACAGACGGAGCCGGAGGATAATCCGCGGATAATCCTAATCGACGGCTTACGAGACCCCCAACCCCGCCCTTTCTCGTCCAGTCGTCAGTATAAATCGCCGGACGATTCTATTTGATATACGTCCGGAACGAAAACACCTGGAAATCTTAATTCGCGTATCCGTAACAGCAGATCGACCTCGAGAAGGCATTTAGCGTTTCCGCAAGAACAAAATTTCCATATATTCGTCGTTCCAGGTGGATGTGCAATCGACTTGCACGTCCACGGCTGTCTGATTCGCGTGCACGAACCGCCGGCAATTTGGCGCGGCCATTGAGAAGTTTCGTAATGTCAATGTTGTCATTCCGTAGTCCCGCAGCAACACTGACATTAACACGATGCTCATAGAACGATGAGGTACCGCGCTGCAGCTTTGATCAATTAGCCGCCGTACAGGTGTATTGATCTTGCTTGCTTAATATTGCGTCATCTCTCTTCCGAGCTTCCGAGAGATAAACTTCGTTACAAAATTATCACGGCAAAAATTCTGAAGGGACGTGAAATGAAGTTTAAGAGAGATAAGACAAAGATATACATCGTCTCTCTCGCGTGTTTACAAATTTTTAATTAAACAAGAGAACTATTTAGATTGTGTCAATGAAAAAAGTCCCTTCTTTTTTGCGATTTCTTACGATAAGATAAGCGAAAGTAAGATAAGCAAAATGCTTGATATTAAGTAAAATAATATCCATTTTTTAATATTACATTATATGTGTAGATATATGTACAGAGTGCCTGAATCTTTCGACAAAGCCAAAGTACAAAAATAGATTGCGTCAATTTGAACCAAAAAGTCATATATCATTTTGTAAAATTCGCAATATTTATATTAAGTTATTAATTAATTAATAAGAGCCAATGAGAAAGCGCGTGAGAAGATCCGGACTCTATGAACGTAGATAAAAACCATATTTTTAGGTATAAAGAAAAATGGCTTACTTCACGCAATTCTTTGCGAGCAATTTCTTGCGAGCGACACGTGTGGCACGGTTTTTCGTTATCAACTAATAACTAATTTATTGATTTATTGATTTTATGAAAATTACGTGGTTATTTTTATACACGCCCACAGATTTCAGACCATCGACCTTACTATAGACTCATTGACTCACATTAATTAATTAATTATTTAACAAATATTGCAAATTTTGTAAAATGATACGTGACTTTTCGGTTCGAATTGATTCAATCTACACTTCAGCTTTGTCAAAAAATTTCAACCACTCTATATACGATAAAACTTGTGCATTAATTATGGACGAATTTAACATTTCGTTATCCTTCTGAGAGATAAACTTCGTTACAAAATTATCACGGCAAAAAGTCTAAAATGAAGTTTAACAGATAAGACAAGGATATACATCGTCTCTCGCGCGCGTTTACAAATTTTTAATTAAACAAGAGAACTATTTAGATTGTGTCAATGAAAAGTCAAAAATTTCACAAGCTGTTTACGCTTGTCATGTGGAGATGATGATTACGTTCTTGGCAGAAACACAATTCGCGTTAACGAAGCCAATCTGAAGACGACAGACTGTTCGTAGACAGTCCTCGATTTTGCGAGGAACCAGTGATGTCTCTCCACTCTCCCTCTCTTCTTCCTCTCTCTCTCTCTCTTTCTATCGGGAGGTCAAGAGTCCCCGGTAATCGACATTCCCAAAGCCAATTTTCTCGATTTAAGCCGATCCTCCGGCCGCAATCTCGTAAATCCACACCGGGGCAGCGAAATTTCGATGGATTTTCGGCGGGGCGAACGAACGACCACGATGTAAGATACGTTTGTACAAGGGCTCGTATTGCACGAGCGACGGAACTGATAAGCATCGACCCTGGGTTTTGTTCGTGCTCATTTTAAACACTGTGAACACCGGGCGGAGTAATGCTTGGACGCGCGAAAGTTACGCAAAAACATGCAATACCCTTTATGCGCCCTCATCGATTTTATCCATCCAGAAAATTATTATTTTTTTTTTTTTATGTATAATTATGTGAAATGTTTTTTATGTAATATTTAAAGAATTAGGAGAGAATTGATATCTCAAAATGCATGTAAACAAGAATTAAATTTTATATCCTTAATAAAAGTAATTAAGTTTTATAATATCATATATAATTTATGCGACAAACATATAATTTAAGGAGATTGTTTTCTGAAATGAAGCAAAGGCGAATAAAAGAGGCACGCATTGTGAATGGATTTGCAAGCGTGTCTTTTTATATCTCGTCGTTTTTATCGACTTTAATTATGTTACCTCGTATTACACGCTCTTATACGCGCGACTATGTCCTCGAATATCATTGCCATCAGATCGGATCGTCGTCAGAGCGCATTTCAGAATCGCCCCTTTCTAATCGTCGTCGTCGTCGTCGTCGTCGTCGTCGTCGTCGTCGTCGTTGTCGTCGTCGTTGTCGTCGTTGAGAAGACGGGCGCGGAAGGTTCAACCGGGTGGAAATCCAATAACAGATCTTGCTGCGACGATAAGCACGGGGTTGCGCCTCGCGAGCGAGGGTTGCAAACGCGGGAAAAGCGACGACGATCTCTGCAATGTCTGCCAGCGCGTTAATGAGCGCTAGCAAGCAATGAGTTTATCCGTAGTATGAAAAAAAATTAGTGGCTCTGGAAGAGCATAAAAAAAAAAAAGAAAAAAAAAGGAAAAATAAAGAGCGTAAGATATTAAATCGGTAAATCATTCGCCTTCGGCGTGCTTATTCCGCGCAATTTGATGGAAAATGCGCCCTCCCCGATGAACTCCATTTCTTTTCTTGTGTTCTTTCTCTCTTCCGCGACGCGGAAAAAATTTAGTATGAAGTTTAAGAATCTCTTCGAGTTCATCAGACAGAAAGAGCTTTAAAGTTGTCAAAACAGAGTTCAACTTTATTGTTGAAGTGTTTACCTTCTAACTAAAATAACCGAGCGAGAGATGGCCCTTCAATTTAATTGACTACGAATGTAAACGTCACAATTTAAATTAAAGGGGAAACAAATATGTGATAATGACTAATTTTGTCAACATTTTCAATTTGTCTGTGGAGATGCAAGATAAATCCATAAAGAAATTCTCAGAAAGCTTCCGCTGCTCACGAAGTTTTCGAAGACGAATAGCTGATTTATTATCGACACGACAGCCGTTACTTCCTGTTCGAAACCAGGCCGAACGTCCGTTACGAACCGCTCCAATTTAGCTTCCCGAGAGCTATCGATCGTTCGCGGAGAAACACCCTTCGATCAATCCGACGCGGTCGCTTTATCTTAATTCCAGTGTGCTTATTTTTTATTCCGTCGCGCCGCAAACGCGCAGTCGGCGGTATTAGCTGTCGATGCGATTCATCCCCGAAACTCGACCGCTGCCGACCGTTTGATGGATATCGATAAAATGTTTCGGCGGCACCGATGTTTGCACACACATTGGATTCGCGCGCGCAAGCGAATTTATTTCATTTCGTCTATACATACATATATCTAACGATATCACGCTAACATATTCATTGTGGCAAGCTAATTGCTGGGTCAAAAATTACATCTGTCACGATACACATCTCTTTAATATATTAATAATATTGCTAATATCTGTTTGTTAATCTTTTCTGATAAATTTGAAATGAAACAATTGTGAAATTTATATTGTTAACAACGTCACTCGCTTATTTTACACCGCCACATTTATATATTCGTCTAGTTCCGCGATAATTTGCAATATAATATTAAATCGTGTAATACAAAACGTTATGTAGATACTGACTGTTAAAATTTCTTTTGCTCGTAATATCGTTTCTTCCTCGTAATATCATTTTAACGTACAAGATACGGATCTTGCGAGAAAGAGAAATTTTTATTGCATTTACATCGGAAGTTAATCTCATTTTTAGTCGTAAAAAATTATTCTATTTTTACTGCGGGTTACTCTTCATTTAATTCGTTTAACAACATTTGCATTTGACACGGGATAAAAATGAAACAGCCGTATTTAGCGTTAAAACGAGCGACGGGAATAAGTTTCGTGTCATCTCTCGTAATCCTACTTCGTCTTGACTCTACGCTCCTCTGCAAAAATGGCGATGAGATTAGCCACTCGTCGCGGTAGAAAAGTGACGCTTATAAATATGCATGCTGCGCTTAAATTCGAACGACGTGTTTCATCGGTCTAATGTATGCGACGATTTAGCAGATGGCGACGCTCGCTTGCGTTGCGCACAGGCGCCAGTTCATACATAAAAACAATCGTTCTCTATAGAGAGAAAGAGAAAGAGAGAGAGAGAGAAAGTGGCGTTGTGTGTATCGAATATCGATCTCTCCGTGCGCACCGATGCCGTAATTTCGACGACAGATTGTAAAAGCCGCCGAAATAATGGCCGGCAGGATAAATGATTGCATTAATATGACGGATCGAACAACCATTCGTTGACGTGTGTGCCCAGAAGGTTTATATACAAATATCAGCTTCCAAATCGAAACCTGATCGATCAATAACCCCAGCGTTTCTTCATCGTTGTGTTTCAATCAAAACATGTTTTGTTTTTTTACAAGATTATATAAAATGGCAAAATTACGTATTGATGAAAAAAAAATCAACTAAAAAATAACTAGATAATCGGTTGAAATGTCGTATTTAAAAATCTAAGATAAAAAGAAAATGTATATTGAAAGACATGACGGACGAAACGCAAAGATAACGTTGCGAATTAACAGACATTTATTTGTTATCTTTAAAAAGTTTTGGCCTTATTATTTGAAGCCGTTTTCAACTATATGATCTAATATAAAAAAATTGGAGTATTGAAGTAAATTATTATGACAAAAAGCAACGTAAGGATAAATCAAATTACTTACGAGAAAAAACATAGTTCAAATAATGATCAATTCATAAAACATTAAAAAGTTTGTAAAATCAACTACCTACAATTGATATTGACCATAAATAAATAACAAGAATAGCAGCTCAGTGAAACACGTTAGGAATCAAAACTATGAAAAAACAAACAATTCAAATCAGTCAAAATAGACGTCAAATTCGTGTCACTAAATATTAGTCAAAAAAGCATAGTTAAAAATAAAATTATTTTCTCACATATGGAGTATTTTCGATAGTTGATCGAAAATGAAATGCCCAACGAACATGTTCACAGTCACAGACAAGTATATATTGACAGAAACCATCTATTTGAAAATTTATAACCGGTGACGTGTGTCCACAAAAACTATTTAGTAAATATAAGTGACATTAAAAATCTAAAAAAACAAAAATCAACGTAGTTGATATCTTACAGTACTATATAGAGTATATTATTTTTTTTTGTTCGGCAAGTAAATATACGAGTTCTCTGCAAGCAATTTCCCGTTAATTATTGCCGCTTGAATAAGGCCGCACGAAACAAAAGCTTCATGAATAAATACGACGGCCAGTTCTTTAGAAATTTCGCCATCTATTCTTCGTCTCTCTTCGTTATTACATCAAATTGTTTTACGTCATACTCTTGGAGAGATTACGTCGAAATGGTCGGGAACAATTAAACAAAAATAAACCTTTGCGCGGTAAAGAAACGTGTGCTAGCCACTGAGAGATATTTAATAACAAATTGGCCTCATAACCTAACCTTTTTTCACTTTTTTATTTCAAAAACTTTCAATAATCGTCGCACGGCATGTAATTTGCTTCATTATTTTTTGATTGAGTCACAAAATTAATTTGTGCTTGGGGTATCTCAATCCGGCCTGGCGATGATAAATTTAAGTACCGGCAATCATCGCGGAGAGCAATTCAAATAACACTGCCGCAATCACCGAGTTCTCAGTGAAATCACCGCGGGGACTATGGCAGGCTCGGATCTGCGATAAGCGAAACAGACCTCGTTTCGATCAAAGGGCTTGTTCGTCGTTGTGGTACCTAATAAGCAATTTTCCCCAAAGAGAGCGTCTCACGGCAACGCGCAGTGAGAGGGAGACCGCGGGAGACAAAAGACCCCGTGAACATGTATACAATCGGCCACCTCGATTCGCATGCCGACGTCCGCCTCTCGTTTTCGCCAGTTCGCGCGCGCCTTTCATCCGCTAAATAAAAAAAAAGAGAGAAAAAGAGACAGACGGATAAGAGAGAAAGGTAGAAAAGGGGCGGAAGTCTGGCTGTGCCACAACTCGAGCGAGGCCACCGTTGTCATCCCTTTATCGCGTGGTCGAATTCTCCGCGATCCTCTCTCCTTCCAGTCAACCACCCTCTCGCTGCACTTCGCTCACCCCCTACCCTTCTGCGTCAGAGTAAACAATACTCCGGCCCTTTGTGCCCCGCGGAGAGAGCTCGCTTTCTCTCTCAAAGTGGATTCACGATGAATTTCTTTTTCGGGGGTTAAACGCGCGCGGGTCGCGCTTTCTCCAACCGTTTTCCCTTTCGCTCTCGCTCTGTCACCCCTTACCGCCGCCACCGCCGCCACCATCACCAACCACCGACGGCCACCCTTTCTCATTTTCTCGTCAGTCGGTAGGACACGCAGCCATGCCGAACGTCACGGTGCAAGCGAGTGTGAGCCGGGCAGTCAGATTTTAAAAATAAAAAAAAAATATTGATGCAGAGTCTATACTGTCAGATTAATTTGAATAGTATTCTCTTACTTTAAATAAAATTATAAATATGTACAATATATTTAAAAATACGCAAATCAAAAATTTATTACATAGTGAATAAAATAATTTTTTAATTGAGTGAAAAACCAAAGGGAGCACGAACACGATTAGTTGATGTGTGTTGTAATTTTTTTTTATAGTCAAAGATGTAACAGAGCAAACGTTTCGACCAAAAAATGCGGTCTTTGTCAAAGCTAATATACAGCCACCATAAATGCCATCATAAATGAACGTTGGTTAATTCTAGTAGTCAAATGATGTAAAAATTGTTATATGTTTATATATGAGAAGAGTTAAAGAAGAGTTAAGAGTTAATTAAAATTAAAAAAACCTCAATTTGGAAATTTTGGAGCCATCCGCAACTAACAAGATTAAAAATGAAGTTTCATTCTTCATAGAGAATTCTTCATAGATATCAAATTTTGAATAAAAAATATTTTGACATTGTGCTTTAAATAATGCCTGCAAAGCTCGACTTGAATGCATTTTTTACCAACAATGTCGAAAAAGAGAGCTGTTATTTTTCACGCTAGTCAGTCATTCCAATTCCATAAATACTGTACTCCGTGCGCGTCTCACTTTGCGTGCGCTCGCACATACGCGTGGTAGAAAACCTGCATATACGTATACGCATACACACACGCGCTTGCGCAATGAGCAAGTATTGGCCATTCGCGTGGGTGTTGGTACGAATTCGAGGGATGAAACGGGACGGTGGTGGCCGAGGAGGGCAAAGAGCGTACCGCGGAGGGAGGCTCGGTTCAGTTTGCGGGGTTGGGGTTTCGGTTTGGGTTCTCCAGCAGTCCTCTCTCTTTCTCTCTCCCATCCCTCTCTCTATCCTCAGCGTCCCCGCCACGTTTCCCCGTCACGTCGCTGCTGCTGCTGCCATCCCCTACGCGGCGGAACCGGTGGAGTGCGACGTGAGGGATGGCAATGGATCAATACCACGGCGGGTCGAGGGGGTGTTCGAACAACCGTGGCACGCGCATACGCCGCGCCGAGCAGGGGTGGATTTAAGGAAAAGAACACCCCTCGCCAATTTATTCCTGTCAGCGTCTCTGTTGGTGTTCTTCTTCTTCTTCTTCTTCTTCTTCTTCTTCTTGTTCGATAGAGCGATAATGATAAATGTAGCTATTAAATTATAAAAGAACACTGTGTTTAAAAAGGAAAAGATAACTTTATTATACCATGTATTAGGTCATTAAGTATGAAACTTGACAAACATGTATATATGTGTGTGTGTGTATTTGTCAAGTTTTATACTTAACGGCCCAACATACTGTATTTAATAAAACCATTGCTCCCCGAGTCGAAATTTAGCGTCTACATTGAACTTCAGTTTCTCTTTTCTGATGTAAAAGTAAGAGAGAAAGTAGATGCTACTTTGACGCTACATGTTCGAAATTTCCCTTTTTTCTGCTAAAGTTTTAAAGTAGGGTTTAAATTCCGACTCGAGGTTCAATGTAGACGTTAAATTTCGACTCGGGTCTATATTAAAAATATTATAAAACCCGTTTTTTTATGGCTGTAGTATAAACACGGAAGTGTTACGTGTAACAAAGTTTCATGCGTAACTGAAACAAATTTTCAGTTTTGGAGTCTCATAAGTCGTGCGCCAAGTTAAAAAAGAAAGATCAGAGAGAAAATTGCAGCAAAGTTCTAATTCTTGAAGTTAATTGAATTCAACTTGCAAAAACATTTTCACGAGTGCTAAAGCATATACGCGGGATATTTGTCTAAATCCAGCGCTGGCCGGGAAAGGGCGAAGGAAGAGCGTGTGAAGAGGGTCGAAGGTCGGAGCGTGCGAGCGAGCAGAATGGTTGATTTATTAAAAATGTAGTCAAGTGTAGGAAGGAAGAAAATAAAGAGAGAGATTTTGCCGATTTGGAGATGCGGCGCATACACGGTATAAAATATCTCTTCCGTGAATTACAGGATGCAGGACTCGTTTGGGCTAAGCGAGACAGGGTGGCGCATTTAATCGGTGCTTGTTAGATGCAAGACTGTTGCATTTCGAGGTGTGTGGCGCAATAGGAACGTTGTATCTGGGGATAATACATGTATCTGTGCGTTCATCAGACCATCTCGGAAATCAACGAGTCGATTCAGAATCGCGCCGCGCTGAAACGATGAAAAGCTTAACGCTACATTTAGCGAAAACAACACGCGATATACGTACGGGCGCGATAAGTTTGCACTCGCATCATCGGGAAAACATTTGCGCAATATTACATCACTCTCTGTATCATCTTACGTTAGATATTATCATCGTCAGTGGCATTTTGACGATGTTTCATTGTTCCGTGTACGTGCCTTCATCCGCCTGGCAGGCGGGCGCGAGGCAATAAATTTCCGAAGCGAGAAAAGAAGCTGACAGCGAGAAATGAGGAAGCACGCTCGAGTTTGGAGCGACCTGTAGGCACGGCGGAATCGAGGGTCGCGCAGTTCTGCGGGATACCTGTGGCTCCACACGACTATCGCCGGGCGATGCTTTTTCACTCTATTTTTTTTCCCCTGCTTCTCTTCCTTCTCGCTCCGCTTCCATTCGTCTCTTTTTTTTCCGCGCCGCGTCATACCGGTCGACATTATCGTGAATATCGACCAGTGATTCGGCCACTGATAATACGACCCCACCCGACCCAACGCGGCTTCAATAACATCGTGCACTCGTAACGCAAATTTTAAGAAAAAAAACTTAAGAACTAATTACTATATTTTATTTAATTTTCAATCGTGGCACGCAAATAGTATTTACATTTTTTTTGGTAATAAAAAGCGTTATAACTTTTCTCACTTCTTTTTTAATTAAATTTATTCGATCGAAATATCGCGCGAATTGCGCACGGCTTTGACAGTGGAGAGAAAAAGAGAGAGAATTAGTTTACAAACGAGCTCGCGAATATTCGCAGTTTTTCTGGCTCTGATTTCACGATATTCCATTTATTCCGCTGTTACGCGGATGCAACGTTATTTCTTGCCGACCGGGATGAGGAAATTATTGGAATATGATCGAGAGAGAGAGAGATTTTTCGCGGTTGTTCAAGGAAGCAGAAGGAAAGTGATAAATCGATCCCGACGGATCAAAATTGTTTGACATTAATGTAAAACGTTTCTTCTTAAGTTCTCGTTATTCTTCATAAGAAAGCGCAGAAAGAAACGGAGGAATTTCGCGTAATATCGTGCCATTATTGTATTAGCTAGCCGCAAGTCCAGAGAAAACTTCGCCGGCGACGGTCCGTGCCCGTCCGCCGCCCGTTATTCATTCTTCCACATGAAAAACTTTTAACGATGTCGCGTCGGAGATTCAACTGGAATCTGCCGGACGCCCGGAGTCTTCGATTTTGTTCTCGCGAAACTCGGCGTGTTTTATTTCGCCGACGCCGATATGCATTTTCCCAAGTGGGTCAGACCGTCGTCGTCGACTTGATGCACCGGTCCTACTGGTACAGCCAGTCATCTTTTCACACTCAACTATCTTGCGCGCGCACGTGTGTATGTCTGTATGTATATGTACTCGAGAAAATCCCCAGCGAATAGCCTTTCCGTAGATGGTCATATGCAAGAGAGCAGCACGTAGACTAAAAAAATGTCCTCGCTCTCTTGGGTATTTCCGAAAGGAATAAAACTATATATATATATATATATATATATATA
>QVOA01001940.1:0-20001 GCA_014825685.1 Pseudomyrmex cubaensis
TCTCTCTCTCTCTCTCTCTCTCTCTCTCTCTCTCTCGGATCGATAAGCGCTGGCTGCTGAAACGTCGGATTAAATTAAATTTACATGGAAAGATATGACATCGCGATCTTTCATACCGCTCACGAACTGTGTTTGCACGAGGAATTATATTTTAGAATACGGAATGTACATCGTATAAATCGTACAATCGCATAAATCACAGAAGGGACGGAGAGGTGGTGGTGTACATTGCCGTAGGTCTCGCACACGTGTATACACGAGATCGATCGCGCGGAGCGTATCGATAGCACGACCGCATCCTCGGATGACGGGTCGTGTTTGCGAGACAAAAGAATTTATTTTACCGAGGGGGAAGGGCGGGAGAGACACACTGTGTGTCGGAGATTTAAATGTTTTTTGTTTTGTTTTTGTGTTTGTTTTATTTTTACATCATGGTGTCGATTTGTACATGGTACAAATGCGGTTGTTTGTAGCTTGCACTTTTCGCCGTCGCGTCGACAGTTTCTCTCCGCGATTAAACGTTGCGCCGGGACGACAAACGTTTGACGGTTGAGTTGTGATTTTGCGATTCTTCTCTTTTTTTTTTTTTTTTTTTTTTTTCTTTCTGTTCTTCTGTCGTTTATTTTCGCGTTTCCGGAACGGACATCGTGTAGAAAGAAAGAAAGAACGCGAACACATAGAATCCGATTTCTTTCGTCTCGCAAAGACACTGCTGACAGTTAACACCGCGATTGGAAATACCGATCGGCAGAAAATTCTTCCTCTTTTAACGCTAGAACCGACCGAACTCGTCAGAAAAGACGGAAATATTTTTGCAAGAAGCAATCCGAGTAGTTTCATTTTAAGAAACAAGAAAAAAATAAGCGTGAAATATATTAGAAGTTTTGTTTTTCAGCTGAAAGCTCGTCTTTGTCAATTGATTATTTGCATATAAGGGAAATTAAAAATAATAGCGAATGTGAAGCGGTTTTTCAAAAACTCGTCACATTGACGGATGTGGTGAAAAACTAGGTGTGTACTCTGGTTGTTCCAGTGTGTTAAAAAAATTGTGCTTTATGAATTTCGAGGCGCTGAACTCGAACGCGCTTGTGAATTTATAAAAAAACTCCGAAATTGCTGCCTTCGACTTTTTTTACTGTTCAATAACAAAAGAATATACGGTGATAACAAAAAACAAAAAGATTTGTTTTATGAGAGAATGCATTTTGCGATAACGAAACAGAAAGAATAGAATAGAAAACAATTAGTTTATTTACGGCAAGCGAGAGACTATCCATTTCAAGAATGAGCGAACGAGCGAGCTGTTTTTGTGCCGAACGGCGGTGAAAATCATTGCAACGAAAACTCGTTTCCTACTTTGATGCGGAATATTTCGCGAAATCGTCTCGTAAAGGTTCTCTCTCTCTCTCTCTTATGTAATCGAGAAACTTGGCGATGTTATTTCAACAGTTTTCCAATCATTTGGTGTCCGGAGTTAACTATGTTCGTTTCTCGTTTCGGGGAAGGGGGAAAGGTGGGAAGGAGTTTCATCTTTTTCGAGCGCGCGTAATACGGTATCTAATAATTTTCCAATTGAACGCATCGGGTTAATCTTGAGTCGAAATTCACTTAGAAGTCGAGCTTCGTTTCCGAACTTCGCTACCCAAGTTTCTCGTCCGAACGGCGCAGTTATACGCGCGGCGTGGAAACTGCTCGCTCGCCGCTCAAATTTTTCTCTCGTTTTTCCATCGATATTTATACCGAGGCGCAAGTTGAGGCGATAGAATATTTTCGACGTAAATGTAGCGGATGATGTATGCGATTACTCGGCGATATAATCTCATTTTCATAGTAATAACAACACGCGCGCGATCTAAAAACATCGAGAGAATGCATCATCGCCGGGGCGCATTATCTGCGAAAAAAAAAAAAACATCGCGCAATCGCGAATAGGTTTTAATTAATTAGACGTTTTCTTCTTTCTCAAATTTCTGTTCTTCCGTTTTTTTTTTTTTTTTTTTTTTTGTCGAATCGTCGCGAATTCGCATCTTGTTAGATCTGACGTCGCGATTCACGGATTGCGGAATACCGTTGTTGCATTCTGGTGCATTGCAGCAAAGACAGGTGAGGCAAATCGCCGCGAACTACACGGCAGGTGGTAGGGAATGTCGGGAATGCCGACTGACACCTCTAGGCAACATTTGCCAACTCTCGCCTGTGTCACATCCATTCGCCTTGCGATCACGCTCGGCGATATCTTCGCTTCGGTTTATTGTTTACGGCTGCAGACGGAGAAGCACGCCAGGTGTGCGCAGACCTTAGACTCGGGGACGGGAGTACGCGCGACGTAATGGGATTTCGAAAAGTGAATTCCTTTCGTCACGTAATCTCGGTGATTTAATTGACTCGTCGAGGATAATGTGAATTAACGTTTAAAACTTGAAGTAGAAACATTATTA
This sequence comes from Pseudomyrmex cubaensis, assembly GCA_014825685.1. Lineage (NCBI taxonomy): Eukaryota > Metazoa > Arthropoda > Insecta > Hymenoptera > Formicidae > Pseudomyrmex > Pseudomyrmex cubaensis. The sequence goes on from QVOA01001940.1 coordinate 2,439, forward strand.
TTAGGTTTTTTTTGTAAAAAAAAACACTTGTATTTTTATTGCTGATGTTCAACCGTTTTACTTGTGGTTATTTTTAATTTCTTTGATATTTAATAAAATTGCCTTCAACGATTTGATAATTACAAAATAATTACAAAATGAGAAAATTAAACTCTGATAGATTTTTAGTTGTTTTATGTAGTTTTCAATAGAAGCGCATCGCTGCGCGATCGAGCCTACGAGTAAAAAAATGTTTAACCGCGGGAAAAATTTTCACAAAGTGATTGGCCGCCTGTATATTATTTATATTACATTATGCGTTTTATTACGTTTTGCGTGGCGCTTAAAATTTTCAAGTGTCAGGCGCGTCGGCGCCGTTCGGTTTTTATTCCGCCGCCGTTCTTCAGACCGATCTGACAACCCCTAAATTGGCAAAGGCATTTCCGGAGCCCAAGTTTCGTCGGCTCTTTGTCTTCGTAGTGATTCGCTCCGTCAGGCAACCGATAGTTTTCCAATTTTCCAAACGCGGCTCCTGTCTCTCGCGTAGACGACGACGACGACTACCACTCACGCAGCCGAGAGAGAGAGAGAAAGAGAGCGGAGAAGCCCATCGATCGCCGGGAATATCGATTACGGCTTAAGGGGTTAACTATATTGGCTGTTTGCACATCTATTTCGCGTTTCTCCGAGTTATACCCTACTTTTCTCGACAGCTCGACCTAGATGATTCGCGTCGTGTTGATTGAGCCGTTTATTTCGCGAGGAACGAAAGGGTGTGAGATGTAAGTCCGATAAAGTTTCACCGAAAATTGACACGTTACAATTTCAGATATATTTCACGTGAAACTTCACGATCGCGGATATAAAAGTTATTTTTCGCAGAGCTTATCGCTCTTTTATTATCGTGCGACGTTTGATGTTCTAATGAGATCGTTCCATTCAGCGAATTTTAATCGCGTAATTGTGTAAGCGAATGTGTAAGTAATATCGCAAATGTTATTTTTTTTTTTTTTTTTGGACGGAAAAAGAGCTGGAAAAAGAGTAATTTTAAAGTTTTCCCTATCTCTTGGTAACTTCTCGGAGAAAAATGTATTTCGATCGGGATAACTCCCGGACTCTCACGGCGGTGGTAAAATAACCGCCGTAACCGATTGTAAAATTAATCCCGAAGGCTACGCTCTGCGGTACGCCGTTATCATCCCCCGGGATCTACGTTGCAGAGGGTCTGATTTCGCGGTGCGATCGGGGGAGAAGGAAACTCGCGAGGAAGTTTTGTCCTCGTCGTTGTAATCTCGCGCGCTTCCGGAATCAGCCCGCGGTTTCCTTGAAATTTTCCCTATGGAAGAGAGAGAGAGAAAGCGCGCGCGCTCTCTTATCCTCTTCGGGGAGGAGGTGTGAGAGCAAAGATGACTTTTCGGAATTCCGGGAAGCGTGTGCCACAATCGCATCGCGGCGAAATAAAGGGAGAAGCGTGTTTGTGTCGGAGATCGTGACTCGATTGACGCTAGTTGTTTAAGCATTTCCTTTGCCGTATAATTGATTTTGTCGAACAAAGCTTTCCAAGTTATACGCGTGAATAAATTTTCGCAGACGTCGCAAAGATTTTCTCGTTGAATCGCTCGCTCGCGCGCGCATGAATCTTATCTCGAGCCGCGGAAGTTGAAAAGCGTCGCGAAATTTCTGGTTTCACCGGCGTCGTCGTGACATTATCCGCGCGCTCTTAATTAACTGCCGTTAATTAACAATGACTGGCATACAAACTCGAATAACGAGGCACGCGGACCATTATGTATCATAAATCTTGTTATCTTGAGTTAACGTTCCACCCCTATTTTGGCTACTTTGATGTTTAACACACACACACATACATACACACACGTACACGTTGTGTACATGCAGCTTGCGCTGAGGATTATAATATTTTGGGAATACAGCACACTTCCTGCTTACAAGGAGCAATCGGAGGGAGAGTTGCGGCGTAATCGCGAACTTGTTTCATTTTCCATAAACAATCTTATAAATCTTCCCGTCGCAATTACATGTAGAAACTCGGTTGCATCTGAAAGAAAATTACATAACGCGCGTAGCGTGTACTTACGTATGTACGTAGACACGTAAGTATACGCTTCAACACGTACCGATTTCGATTTTGATAAGAAATGTCTTGTTGCGCTCGTTGGAACGGGTTGTTTTCGAGAGAATTTCTCCACTCTTCTCCCTCTTTTCCCGGCTTATCGGAAATTGTTTGATAAAACTCACTTCGAATTCACAGTTTTGTAAGTTTCAATCGTTCGTGTTTATAACTTGGGAAATTGTTGATACGTCGATACTTTTAGTCGAGAGGAGTTTTTCTTACATAAATTAATCCATTGATGCGCAGATCTTTCCGTTCGAGTTTTCAAGTTTTGCAAAATTTGTTTGCCCTCGTCAATATACGAGAGAAGATTTTGCAAAAAGCTAATTTATTCGAATATTCGTGCAATTCTCAATCACTTCTGCCAGTCGAAAAGTTTTTAACACCGGGAACAAGCAGAGAGTTGAGTGTGCACTCGAATTTTGCCATATCCGTCAGTTTGACAGGTATTTGAAAAAAATGTTTTATTATTTGTAATGTCTCCAGTATTTGAATAATTAATTAACGCGAAGAGCTTTCGCAGATACGAGGATTTTTAATATTTCACACTTGTTGAAATGAAAAAAAAAAAAACTACTCGGAACATTTCTTGCAAATAGATTGCGTTTCTGAAATCCGTCATTTTGACGGGTTTAGTTGTTCTGGCATTAAAGGCAACTACTAGCAAAAACTAACTTGTAAAAATTGCCACTGTGTATTAAATGGGTCAAGAGAGATACCGGTTCTCTTTTTGCGATAAAACGCCCGACAGTGATCTATAACAACGTCGCTGCGCCATAGAAGAGCGGAGCTATATAACGTATCTGCGCAGTAAATAAGCCGCGCGATTTCGAGTTATCCTGGGCGAGAAATAATCTCAAGTGTAATGACGCGACGATAGCGTCGTAATTTTTGTAGACCGATATTTTATATCCGGCAAATCTCGAAACGTTCTCGAGTCGAGAGTATCAGGAAATTTCGATCGCGCCGAGATACTGGCCGAGAAGAAATCTATTTCTTCTCCTGTTTCCTCGTCGCGCGAGACATTTCTGGTTTCGCACCGAACCTTTTACATCTCCCTCGTCTCATCGAGGGATTAAGATCGTGGCGCGAAGAAGGAAACTGCAAAAGTTTCCTCTCTTATCGCGACGTTACTCGAATCATCTGGTTTCCCGGGATATTTGTGCACAAGCCAAAAAAGCTCGCGTAACGTATTCATCGACCGCGTATTCCCTCCCTCTCGCTCCGAAACGCAGGTTTTCATCCCCTTTGCTTTTCTTCTTCCCTCACGGATTCTTTCCGCCCTTGCGTTTCCTTCATTTCCTTCTCTCCTCCTCGTTTCTCTCGCTTGTCCGGGGAAAAGAGGAAGCGGCGGATTATGTTGGCGCAAGGGTGGGCAGCGTGATAGACTAGAGAAACCGGGCGGAACCGGGACTGGATAGTAAAATATTGGCCAGACTGGCGGGCGCCGCGAACGACTTTTTCATCGGACGCTTTCGCTTCGACGGCGACTGACGACAACGAGGACGACCAACTACCACTACCACTCTTTTACTACCACCATCGTTCTGGTTAGGTCTCTTCATTCTGTGTTCTGGCTTTTCTCTCTTCCTCTTACCCGTTCTCATTCCTCTTCACCATCCAGTCTAGCCCCCTAGAAGTCTTTTTCCTTCCTCGTTTGCGCGCGTGTTTTACGCTTCTTGTCGCCATCCCCCTTCAGACCGATGGCGACGGTACGTGCCTCCGAAACTTTCAACTTTTCCTTGCCGTTAGGCATTTCCTTTTTCCCCCCCTCGTATACTTTTGTCGCGACGCTTCCTTGTGTATTTTTTATCGCATCTTTAAACAGCGTCGCGAAAAAATAGATTTTGTCTTAAATGTCGTGTAGGGTGACGCTATTTCGCGGACGAGTGCTCGTTTGACGAGAGGTGATTTTTTTTGTCGTAACAACGAAAGTCTGAAAGAAAACTTTTTATTTTTCTCGCCTTCGTGTGAGGTTCAGCGAAAAAATCATAAAAAGAAAAAAAAATTTTGTCAGTATAAAAAAAACAAGTTTAATCTCGAGTATGTTGTTCAGGAATACAATGTCGGTTGTGCGGTGAATTATATATAACGCGCGTAACTGAAACCGGGAGAACGTTTCGCGAAATGTGGCCTTGCTGTATGATGTTGCATCTAATTAATTAATCAGATTACTCGGCCTATTCTATTTGCGCGACGCAAGAAATTGTGTTTCGCGCAGCTATTTGCTTGCAAATATGCCGCGCGCGTGCAAACGTTACCGGGATTATAATTTGGACATCGTTGCGCGGAACGGCATCGTCTCGCGACGATGACAACCTTTGTGTAAATATTTTCACCAAAATGACATTTAACTGCGAAACGGTCTCTCATTCTTTTTTTTTTTTTTTTTTTTAACTTAAATAATTAAGAAATAAAATCTATTTTGCATTCAGAATGCAAAATTATTTTAGTATAGTAATTATTTCTCATTTCTGTAGACGGGAGGAAAAACTTTTCGGTGTACGTAAGGCGCAAATAAAAGAAATGAAGATAACATTTGTAGTTGAATTAACAGAATGAAGTAATAGAATTATTGTGAGAAGGAATCTGTTTCTCTCTTGTGAAAAAAAACATTCGATAAAGTCGCGATTGTCAACCTGTTTTGTGTCAAGAATCTGTTGTTTTGACAATGGCTGTCTCTTTCGCCGTTCGCGATATTTTTCCGCGAAACCGTCATTCAGAGGTGGCGAGACTTTTTTTTTTTTTATTTTTAGCAATGGGAGCAAGAACTCCGCAGTGGTGGACCGGTGTTGCTGTTTGCATCGCTACAAGCGTGAAATAAATTCAAGAGATAAAATAAATACAAGAGACAGAACGCGGGACGCGCTATTCTTCGCACCTTTACAAGTACAAAAGGAGACGCGAGAATGTAGGTCGCGATGATACGATTTCTTTCCCGATGTCTATAACCCTTTCGTTATTATTTTTATCTCACGGAGCCTCGGGTTACATCTTGTAGAGAATGACATTGCACGAATCCAAATTGTTGTTATTCGAAAAATCCTTATTCGCTCGCGGCGTTTTTTAATCGTTTAAACAATGCACAAAACGACAGTGATTGATAATACCTCGCACGTCGCAACGACTATTTTCGCAAATGGTCGTATGATAAACGACTATATTCGATATCCCTCCTTTATACATCGCTTCTTTATTAAGAGGTTTTTCCTCTCCTCGGCCTTATCCATCATCGTGAGAAAAATACACCTTTGTGAATGGATTAAATAAAAGGTGATTGTGTGTGTCACGTGTTTTGAAATTCGCGTGATAAGTTCTTGGAAAAATTGCCGCGCGAAAAAAACATGTGGTATTACGTTGGGAGGCTCATTACGTGTCTCGATCAAGCTTCGCCCGTTTATATATACGAGAAGAGAAACGCGCGATCTACATCGCGCGATAAACGGCAATGTGCTGCTGGTAAAAAGACACGAGACGTATACACACAGCTCGGTTGCAATCTCGACATTCCGACACACACACACAGTCGCTTGTCTGTTTGTCTCTTTTGTGACACAAAAAAAAAAAAAACGAACGCCGTTTACGCCGTTTACTCGTAATTCTTGCGCCACATCGGGCCGTGTCAAGCATCTCCGCGCGTTGAGCACAGCGCAACTTGAACGCTACGAAATTCGCTCGGGACGACAAACGCCGCCACCACCGCGTCGTATCGCCATACCATTAATCGTCGTCTGCGCGCGTCTCTCGCGCTCACGTGGAAATTGTGTGTAATTGGCATTAATTATGAGCGATCGCGAGTACGACAACGTGCGTTATAGGATTTTATTGCGATTATGTCACAGTGCGTTGTGCGTTTATTTAAAAAAAAAAATATGTGTAAAAGAGAAAACAAGATTGAACATTTTTTTGATATTTATACAATAAACAACGAGGGCGACGAGCAATATTGTTGCCTCGGCGTATTTTGTTTGCTGAAAGGCACGAGAGGGTCGCGTTTACATATTTCGATCCTTCTATTTATAGTCGTAATGGTTTTTGAAGGTCGTCGTCGTCGTCGTCGTGCTATTTCGCGTAATTCAACGTGAAAAAAAAAGCGACGTAGTTTTACGTTCACGGAGCATGTGTCAAAGAGGACGTTCTATATAGTCCGCGTCCGGATCAATAATGCATACGCTCCAAATCCGAGCAAACCTCGCTCCCCGTCCAATTGCGACCGAATTGCATCGAACTGAACGATCTCTCTTGTACGTCGTCTCTGTGTCAACGATTGTTATAAAAGGCGTTTTGCGGAGAGCGCAATTAAATGAGCTGCAAATCGACGAGTGATAACAAGACATTTGCGAGGCCGTCTGCATAATTTTACCAGTCGTATTTTATTTTCTGTTCGTTTTTTATAATTGATCAAAGAAAAAATTGATGTTCATTTGCGTTTGGGATAAAGAGACAGAAATAGAATAGCGCAAAGATAAGGGGAGGCAAAAGTGAGAAACGGAATATTCTCTTCTAACGCATTATAAAAACAAACTCGGGGAGATCTTTTGTATTCGATACACGTTCCTATCCAGTTTACACACGAGGGCGGCGCACTGTTATATCTTATTGGTGGCAGATTGCATTTAGTGCGGTCGCGTAAACGCGGACGTGTCGTCGCCGCCGCCGCCTCCGCTGCCGCCGTCGCGCCGCGAGAGAAATTCTGACTCGTATTTTGCTAGGGAGTGGCATGAACATATCGATTTTGCGCTGCACATCGCGTAGAAGCAGTCCGCGTAAACAGAAAATACTGCCGCCACGCGCTGCGAAGAAATTAAAACGTATACACGTTGCCATCATCCCCGATCCTCGTCGTCGACTTTTGTTTTTGCGCACTTTTCACTTTGTTGATTTCCGCTCGATGTACCGCCCGAATGTTATCCGAGAAAGAACACAAAAGAGGGTATGTACACGCTTCTGTAACGTTGAACGCTGTAGTTGAAAATGAAGATTCAGCGTATCGATGTATAAAATTCAACGGACAAGAAACTCTGTAAGTTCAAAAGTTGTGTTTGACTATCGATGTCAGGATTACAATTTTGTTTGTAATATAATTTTATTGCGGGTGACTTTCTCTGCCGTGTTTGGTCGTTGATTCCAATTTTTATTTGAACACATTTTTTATATTTTTTTTTAATTTTCTTTTGTTATCTTTTCAATTTTGATGACGTTTCGGAAGCTATTGTTTATTTGTTTTTCGATCTATTCCCTCTCGCCATCTTTGCGATTCGTAATTGTTCATTTTACTGAATTTTATCTGCGGATTAAAATCACAGAGAATCCGAGAGAGTATACCTTCTTTGGTTTAAAGACTTTTAAACTTTGTCATATCTTTTGGTCTCAAGCGGAGCATTTGGAATGACGCTTAAATTATTACAAAGAGAGAAAGAGAGGGGGTTAAAAGAGTCTGCTATCTCTTTTGCGTCGTTGAAGCGGAATTGTTATTTCTTTCTTATGTTTTTCCATCGCGCGCGAATGACACTGCGGAGTGCCAATGTTAATCCTCCATTCCGTCGTTTCCACCGTGTCACCCACTAAAATGTCACGGAATATTCGAAATAATATTTGTTCTTTCTCTCGCTAATTCTCTCACAGAGCGCTCTCTCCGCGGATCGATTTTCGAAGGAAAACGCTCGCTCCCAATCGCACCCACTCGGCGGACGACAGGGGGTTGTACGGATGAGTTTGAAACTGCTCTCGTAACGTCGTCGCGCGACGACGTCGAACGAAGCGAGTTGGAGGACTGAAATTGAAACTTCGGTTCGCTCTTCTCAGAGTGTACGCGGTGTAACGAGGACCGGGCTGTAGCGAGGCTATGTGTTACGCGTGCTGGATTCTAATTAGGAACTTCGTAGGGATTTCATTTCCCGCATTCTCGGCGCCGAGCCGTCAAATTGTCGAGGGTCAGGGTTTCGACTGTCTCATAATGTTGCGTCATTCGATTTCGAAACGAAACGCGATCATACATTGTCGAGATTACATCGGTATCGAATTTAATTCTTGAATCGAGCAATTTGTGTCCTTTCGTTCTTACGCCGTTTGTGTTAAATTTGCGTCGTGTCGTTCATTACCGCCTGCAAATACATTCCTCACAAAAGCGCGCTGAAGGATAAAATCCCTCGATCCGATACTTGACGCGCGCCCGCTCGCGCTCGCAGCCGGACGGAATTAAATTCCAGGGAAAAGTTGCACTTGCGGCCGTGCCGTTTGTACCAAAGTGAGTGCTCTCTCAGCCGCTGTCCCATTGTACAAGTTAGCAGCTGCAACTGGCATTAAAACTATTGAAACGTGCCGCGCTGACGAGATCTATTTCTACAACGGAATACATCCTCGTCACCGTTGTTACGCGAAAGTACAATGGATAAAAAAAAAAAATACAATGGATAAAGAAAAAAAAAACAAAAAGACGCGCCGTGCAAACTAATTTTTACTTCTGCCTGGTTAATCTTTACTTTTCTTTCTCTTTCTTTCTGTCTCTTTCTTCCTCGAATAATGCTGTATTATTTACAATAAAGGGAGAGAGAAACAAGATAAATGCGCTAATATAACAGTTTTTGACTGTCGACGAGTTTATTTTAATGCCGATGAAAAAAGGGATGAGACGGGGTTGGCGTCGGTTACTCTCGCGATAGCCATCGACGAGATAAGAAGATTTTCGGAACAACAGAGAGCAAAGAGGTCGTCGTAAATACATCAACGTGTCGGAAAGTTTATTTGCGCTGCTCGGTCCAAGTTGGGAATAATGGCCGCCGGTGGCGCATACAAATCTGTTTTGCGAACGCGCATCCACTTCTGCACCCGGGGAAGAATTCAGGACGCTAAAACCGGGAAGAGAGACAGAGAGAGAGAGAGAGAGAGATACGGGGAGAAAACGGAGTCCCGAAACGGCTTAACGGGAGCTTAACGCCGAGGGTGAAAACGCTCGGGTGTGCGCGCATTGTGCACCATATCGTTAGCAGAGCGAAGAGGAGAGCAGAGCAGGCGCAGGGCAGATGGGAGCTGCGCTCTCATTGCGGTTTAGTTTACAATTGGCGGATCTGTAAACACATTAGCTCGGCGTCGAAAACAGACGAGGGGTGGGCAAGGGGTAAGGTAGGTCGCCTTAGCACAACGACCGCGCCGCATTCTCTTCCTTCTCGGACCGACCACGCTGGCGGAACGCGTCGCGGCGCACTGCATCCTGGTGCATCCTCTATGCCCAGCACGTCCTGCACCGCCGTAGTTGCAATAGAACGGCGACGCTACAACGTCGCCGAATTGTCGCGCAAAGTACCGACAACGTCATCATCGTCGTCGTCGTCGTTGTCATTGTACATACGTATCTCTCTCTCTCTCAACATGCTGTTCAAGATCCCCGCGCTCTTGGACTTTCAGACGTTGTCGAGACACTGTCTGTTTGTCATTCATGAAACGTTTTATCGGTCGAACGTATTAGTATAACGGTGCGTTTTCGTTCTGCGGGTTTTGCTCATTACGCAATCTTAATTTTAGGTCGATGATGTATCGTAGAGTCTGATGTAAAAATCATTATAAAAATATTTTAGATCTGACAATTTATTTTTAAAATAGATGAAACATTTAAGTAAATGAAATAAGGGATTTTAATTCGAAGGAGAATTGCGTTATCGGTAAAAGCAACTTGTGAAACATCGAAATGCAAGTTGGAAAAATTCGAAAGATGTCTCACACGTGATGATTGATATGAAAATAATTGTTGCAGAGAAAAGTCGCTGCCGGATTTTTGTTTTTTTTTTCCTCTCCTCCTCACATGTTCGGTCTGGACAACCTGATTAACTTGTGTTGATTTTCTGGGTTCTCTTGTATAAACACGGTCATCGTGTGTTGTACGTGCGGGCTTCCACCGCATCGGGCGGGCCGCGTGCGCGCATTACACGGTTCGAGAGTTACGATAGATAAAAGGCTTTTACATACCGCATTCGAGCTGGATTAAAGCAAACACCGATATTCCGGTGAAACTGTTCGCTCGCTTCGCCCATAGAAGCGGATTCCGGGCGTAACCACGTAGGTGAGATATTATATCGCGTCTCTTGTTTCCTACGAAATCACAGATCCGGAGGATTTATTTTTCACTTCTCACGCTCACAGAGAAGCACGGAACTGGGGGTTGTTTTTCAACCTGAGCCGCGAGATTACGCATCTTAAAACGTGTGAGAAACGGCGCGGCTGGAAGAGAAGCATTACTTCGAGAACATTGTATAGAAGCGAATTTATCTTTCTTTTTTTCTGAACTGACTTTTCTTTATGTACTCTCAGGAAGAAAGATATATTAAAATAAATAATATATAATAATAAGAGCTTGTAGAGCCCGGTGAGTTGTTGTTGATGATACGCGGTTTGATTATTGGCGCGTTATCGGAATTCAATACATGAAGTTACATCAAGATGTTAGAATAATAATGTTAGATGTTAATATAATTCCGTATATTGAATTTTCATGATGTATCGATGTTTAGATTGAGCGTTGTTGACGGCTAGTTGTTTGCTCCTACAAGCCTGTATTGTTATTATATTTAAATTGCATTTGAGAGAGTGTTTCTTTTAAATTATTCGTTGAGATATTTTTTATTCCGAAATAAAATTATCAAGAAAAAACGAAGATAAAATTTTAAGAGACAATTAGTCGAGTTGTTAATTGCGTGTGAATAATAATTGCGCGCATTTCTTTCGCGCGCGAAAAGAAAATTATTCCCGCACATTTTGAATTGCGGCGCATGATAAATTGGATAGGCTCTCGAATTTAATGAGCAATGCGATCCGCTAATATCCGGATAGGTTAGTACTTCAGGAAGTACTAACGAGCATATCCCGGCTTCCTTTTCTCTCTCTCTCTCTCTCTCCACCGCAATATGTATGACGTAAGCTAGGATTCTGCATGTCGCTCGGGCTGTATCTCGAGAGACTGTCTGTCGGTCTGAAGATTATGCACTTTAATGAGAAGGCGCATCCTCGAGCCCTCTGCGCGAGAATGTGTGTCCAAAATCTACACGAGTTGTCTTCGGAGAGTTGAGATTATTTGTGCGCGCGAGAAACTCCGAGTTAAATATTTCAATAATAATTTGCTTTGCGCTCGAAGTTTCAGATTTTTTTTTTTTCTGAGAAATTGCGAACAAGGTATTCCAATGGCACTACTGGTCGGATATTTGTTAAAAAAAATAATTATTATTTAAAAATATCTTGAAAAAATACTTAAAACATTGAGAATTGTTGTTTGATATTTGACAAGTATATGCTTTTTAGCGATGTTTCGTGTCATCTTATCTTACTCGACGTATTTCTACCATTTTCGGATCGCGTCAGAGAGAAAATTTTGTTACAAGAAGAGTAACGCGCGACGTGTAACATAGATCTTTACTTCTCGCGCATCTCCATCTAGATTTAGACGATTTTCAACTTGCACGCAGCCAAAAGTTCGGCATATTCAGAGGGCGAGTTATATTTCCGCACGGCGCGCGCTCGCGGTTAATTAAAACTTCTTCCGCCGATTCCACCCTCTTGGCATGCGGTTAGTTTTAATAATATCCGAAATGCTGCATTAGTCTAAGTCGCTGCAAAAGCCGCTTTCGCTACAACTCGAACAATTGCGCAAACTATATATAATTATAAGTTTCAAAGAGAAAGAGCACGAGCGATCTCTCTCTATCTCTCTCTCTCTTTCTCCCCCGAATCTCGTCATATGCAATTAATTTGTTCGTTCGAATTCGCATTGTTGCACGTACACCTCGTAGAACTCGCTGTATAGATTCTTAAAAGCGAGAAAGGGAAAAAGAGAGAAAGAAGATAGACAGGGAAAGAGAGAGCTGTCGATACGATTGACACAGAACGGGCTGTGAATTCGATTAAGTAACGATAATTGCAGCCATACGTGTACGCTTATACCGTGGAAGATAATCCTTTACGCTGCCAGAGTTCGATGGAAGGAAGCCTCTCTTTTGTTCTATTTACCGCCTACAGGCATTTACTTGCCTCGTACATGCAGTTAATAAGGTTGCTTCCATCGTACTCGTTTATTTGCCGGAACATCGAAGGGTTCAAAGTGTTTCCTCTCTCTATCTATCTATCTCTCTCGGCTTATCGATTAAATTACGCCGTCTCTCGAAAGTAGTTACAGAGACTTGCGCACATGTATACCTACGGATAAGAAGATATTAAAATCTTTCATGGTACAAGTGCCGCGTACGTGTACCTATTAAAACGGGCGGGCGTATTGTAACGGGGTTGACATGTTTTGAAGGGTCGTTAATTGCGACTGATCATCAATGATGCATTTTGAAACGTTACACGCGTGAAAATTGAAACCGTGCTGGCGCCTCCTCCTCTCCGAATTGATATCACGTATCGTACGTAGACGTGACGTAGACGAATGAAGCAAATTTCTCAATAACTAAGTTCATTTTCAATTGACGTTAACGTGCGCGCGTTCGTTTATCATCGCTATAAGGCGAAGGCGAGCGGAAAGGAGCAGCGAGATTTCGACAATCCCGCGCAGATGGGTAACGAACGCGTTACAAAAGTTCGAAGTAATCATCTTTTTTTTTCCTTCTCTCTCTCTCCGTCCTCTCCGAAGCGGCGGGATCACCTCGTCGACCTTGGGCCGGACGTGTTTTCTCTTGCGTATCTCTTTCGTATACCTGAATCTCTCTCTCTCCACCTGTCGACCTCTCCTTCGACGTACCTACCTGTACGTGAACGAAGTGTATTAGATACACAGTTTTTTAATTACGAACTTTTCGACCAATCGAAACGTTACACTTCTGCAAACTCGGACGAAGCTCTCGAGCAAAAATTATGTTGAACGTTTATAAAAAAAAAAATCTTTTATTTCACTTAAATCGACGTGAGAATATTTTCAAGTAATCATTTCTTTTTTAAGTAAAAACTCTCTTTACATGTATAAATACTCGTAATTTATAAATTATTTTTTTAATGAGTGTTTTCGGTTTATTGTCCGATCGATGCGACACTTGTTACGTTATTTACGAAAAATAACGAATTACATTTCGTTGAAAACAAAACTGTTGTATAAAGTTACGTTTCGGGAAGGGAAAAAAAACGTGTACCGAGAGAATGCATGTGGTTTCAGTGTCAGCCGGAAGCGACGCGGGGAATTCGCAGAGAGAGAGAAAAATCTACGCGATGCTTTTGAAATATTTTTGTATACACGCTGATCTGAAGTCACGTAGGCGCAAATGTTGACTTTTGACATGCAGCGTTTTGCATTCTTCATTCGTGTCTCATATACACGCTCGCGTCTTTCCTTCCTTCTTCTCCTTCCGTATATCCTGCGCTATCGTGGCGTTTCATTTTGCTCCTCCGGAGTCTTCTCTCCTTCGGCTCCGGGTCGCCGTCATCGATCCGCGGAAAACCACCGCCTCCGAAAGCGCCCGCCGCCGCCGCGCACTATCTTCCGTTTCTCGTTTCTCCAGCGCGCTCGCGCGACGGGGATACCAAAGTTTACTGGCGACCAGGGACACGAGACGCGTAAAGCTTCATGAACAATAAATAACGTTAGACTCCGAAACGCGATAAATTACACTTAACCTGTCTCTCGTTAATTCGCTGGTTATAGATAATTCATTCGTTCTTGAATTTTTTTTCCTATGTAGACGCGTCAATTTGTTATCAATTGTTACGTTGCTCTTGGAATAATAATTTGTGATCGCTCTTTAACGGTTTATTTTCTTGAAAAAAAAGAGAAATTTCTCGAGGGTATATAAATATTCTCGTATGTAACACTCCGCTATAGAAATTCCGATAAGTTCTGTCAGATTACGCGAGATACGAATTGAACTTTTGCCGCGCGGGAAATCGCACACGTAATCGAGACGTTAGTCCCGAATCGGGATCTCGACGACAGTGATGAAGATATCCTGGGAAGATGTCGGTTAAGTCGTTCCTCCCGTCCGAAAAAGAGTCGGATCATTGGTTTCGCGCGATTCCTCCGACACGTACGAAGGTAACGACATAGGAAAGGCTCGACGTGCATGGCGTACAAGCTGTGCAGTTGCATGAAAATTCATTTCACGAAGCGCGCCGGAGCTCTATTTTTTGTCTCACGTAACGGATATTACATCGTAACGTAAGTTCTCGATTGGCACGTGTGTACGCGTGTGTATGACGCGCGCAAAGCGCGTTTATTCGCGCGATCGCTCGTCGAAGCGTAAAACTGAATGATTGATCAGAACCGAAGCTATTATTTTACTTTTTTTTCTTTTTTTTTTTTTTTGTATTTCACGCGCATATGTGCATAGAGAGAAGCTGAAGCTGCAATGTTTGCGCTTGCAGAAAATTTATCGCGTATCAATTGCGTAGCTTTTATATATTTCACGAGAAAGCGCCTTTCGAGATAGTGAATAGCGCGCGGCTGGCGGACACCCAAGTTTCTTTCGCATTGAAAAGGCCACTTTAGTTCTCGCACCCTTCCTAGGGGCCTCTTTTATCCTCGCACAACGAGCCAGCGATCAAGTCACTAGTCTGAGGTCTTTATCCGACGAACGAAGGGCCTCCCGCTCAGCTTCCTTGAAAGAATCAATCTCCGCTCTTTCTTTTCTTTTCTCTTAAGCTTCGCCGGCTAATGAGAAACGACTGCGAGCCGTGTCCAGAGAGCCATTGGTTCCGTTCCAGCGTGGTGTACATCGCTCGGTGTATCGGTTTGCGAGCACCGACCGGTCTTATACACGGCAACACGAAATTCCAAACATCTGACCGGATCTAATCAAATCTAATTAGCGGAACATGCGCCGCGTCTACATCGCGTTCGTGTCTTTCCTGTTATAAATAATTACAGCGCGGCTAATCATCTCGATCTCTCGTCGACTTGTTGCACGCGATTCAATTGTATCGTAAACATATTTTTAGATGACAATAATAAAAGAAAACAACGATAATAATATCCTTGCATTTACAGCCGTAATTTTTGGATGAATGATTATTTAACAAAATCGAACAGTGTTATTGTAAGAATATTTTAAAAGAGTAGCTCAGCTAATAAGTCAGTTAATCAAACAAACGTTAATCAAATCACGAGATGTGTCGCACGTAATGTTTACGCGTTCTGAATCCGCACGCAACCGCACATGTCTGTGTTCTTTAAACAAAACGTCTCGTCCCGTTACGCGCTCGTAATCGCGCCCCGGCTATCCTCAACAGAGCGAGATGGTAAAAGACTGGTGCGAGTCGAGCCATGCAAAATTAATCGCAGTTTCATTTCCTTTATATAATCCGCGGTACGGTCTCCGCATCGATACCGAGGGATCTTTGATTGTTCGACGTAGTCGATAGTCCCCGCGCCGACGTCGACCGATATCGATGCTTATCCTTTATTCATCAGCCGGGCTGCGAAAGGTTAAAGACAGTCGCACTTTCAGGTACTACATTAGCATTTTTAGCGTCCGGTATTTTAATATTAATCCATCTCCCGCGCAATCTTTTTGCAAAAAGAGAAAAAATATATTCTCTCGTTACGTAACGTTTTTCTGCAGATTCTTTTTAACATTTTTAAGAAAATTTTTATCCCGTTTCGAAGAGAGATATATCACGCACGCGGTTATGACGTGGTTTTTATATATTTCGTGATTTTTATTTATTTTCGTATATAGTCTCGAGTATACCGTCATTAAATGTTCATTAACGCCGCGCACTTTAATTACGGAAAGTGTAGCGTGTACGCGCGCGCGCGCTGCGAACTCGCGCAATTATAAGACACGTCAAACTACAATCCGACTACGGAATTCGCCGGCATAAACTTTCCGACTGAGATTCGGCGCGCGAGAGCATATACACATACATCAGTCCAAACTTCAAACTAACATTCTAATTCGCCTCTAATACCTCGAATGCGCATCACTTATGAGAGACGTATTATTCCTTGTTACTCCCGGCTACCCGATAGCTTTGCTCATCGCTAGATGCGGCGCTTGATATACGACATTACTCCGTCGTACGTTCTCGATCGGTTCCCGCTTCGGTTTCCGATGTCCAAGTTTAACAAGTGCCGTTACGGCTTTATTAACGATCTCTGCGCTCATCAATACGAGGATTCGCTCGGGGAAGATTATTATACCTTGCCTCGATCGTTGTCTCCGCTCCGATTCGTTCCCATAACGAATTGTTCCGTAATTAACACGCACCAACCGACGGGAAAAAAATTTTTCTGAAATTGCGACGTTACATCTGTGCTACGCGAGAATGTTCTTTGTGGACGCGATCTCATAACGCGCCCCTTGATAAATAAGCACGTTTTATGATATTCTGTCTATCCCATAATGGCGACGTTGTTGAAAACCCATCCTGAATTCGGGATCACGTCGATGACGTTGATCGATTATCCCTCGTCATTCTCAGTTTGTCAATACCCGCCTTCCCTCTTTTCTCGACCGAGATCATATTTCTGTCGCCGAAAAGTGGAAAGATTCACGTTCGTTAATTGCATGCGACGCCGTGCTTTGGTTACGCGCGAAGGGCTTTGTGTTTGAGGGAAGCGCGCGTCGATGAAAGCGAAAAAATACATATATTGGAAAAGATATTGCGACAAAATAGCGCGATATTTTTTTTCTGTATATCGTTTTTCGATACAGGAAAGTGTTTGAGAGAGGGAAGGTGTGTATTTCGATATGAGAACGATGAAAGGGAGATCGGATCGCGCGATTGTGAAGTTGATCACGTCGGGTTTTTTGGTTATTCTTTATCGCGGTTGCGGTAAGACGTCGGCAAGAAGCAGCTTCACGGACAATTTTTCGATCGAGCGATTCGCACAATGCTCTTTGCCGCGAGAAATACACGCGCACACACACGTTCGATCTTTGGTCCGTGGAAAATGGGTGAAACCCGCGGATTAGAAGGATGAAAGAGAAGGAGGAAAGGAAAAAAAGCCGAAAGAAATTTTATTCCATTTACTTGCTTGTGGCGGATAATACAGGCGTGCAAATATACGACTGACGTAAAAATGATAGCTCGAGGCTTATGCGTTTCGCATAAAACGCGCGCCTGTCGCGAGCGCGCAATCACGGGGAGATGTATTACGGCCATCGCGGTATCGTTATTGGTTACGCTTATAACTGAGCACTCGACGAGATTGTTCGCGCGCTCATGTCTCCGTAAGACGCGCGCGACTTGGGAAGGAACGGAAACGTTAGTCGGAGATACAGGAAAATTGATCTTAATAATATTGATATATTATTTATATAGAGATGTAATTTTCTCAGTGTGACACAAACCGAGAAAATTCGAAACTTAGAAAAGTCGAAAAGTGGAGATATTACTATACTAAGCAGCGTTTTGAGCAGGAATATAAGATTTGTCTATGCAACCATCATAATATCGCATATCGATATATATCGCAAATCGATATATATCGCAAATCGATATATATCGCATATCGATATATATCGCATATCGATATAT